>JAQIXS010004463.1:0-15040 GCA_034700785.1 Rossiulus vilnensis
ACTAATATCACTATGGTTAGTGATATCAGAATTATAGTGGATATTAGGGATTACTAATATCACTATGGTTAGTGATACCAGTATTATAGTGGATATTAGGGATTACTAATATCAGTATGGACACAGTGATATCAGTATTATAGAGGGTTTTGGAGACTACTGATATCAGTATGGATACTTGGTGATATTACTATTGTAGTGGTTTTTGGGAGTCAGTGGGGGGATATCAGTATTATAGAGGTTTTTGGGGACTACTGATATCATCAGTATGGACACAGTGATATCAGTATTATAGTGTTTTTTTCGGACCACTAATATCAGTATGCTTAGTGATTATGACTACATTTTTTTTTTGACTGATATCATTATATACATTCAGTGTAGCCTAATTGTACTGACATCTACTTATTTATACTGATGTGTGTGAAAGGGGAGTCCGAGGGAGTGAATGTCGTTTAATTAGGGGAAATGATGAGTCATTCGTTAATCGGTCGCGCGCCTCGCCGATGCCCTTTGACCACTGACCTCTGGGCGCCATTAGCAAAGTGTCCGTCCATTAAGAGCGGCGAGTGGTAAGGGGGGAAGGAGTTAAACTCTATTTTAATTAATGTTTGGGTGTCCATTCGAGGTCTGAGATCGGGAGTAAAACCATAACTTACCAAGTGCCAGAAAATAAACTTTTTGTGGTAGAAGGGAAAAACCATGTTAACCACAACGTCGTATGTGCCACGCGTATTGCACCCTCAACGAACGTTCGAACGTCCTCTCCTGCGGTGTCAAGTGGGGGCGCAGCGGTCAGATATTGACCAGTACCAACCTTCTTTCAAATCAAATAAAATCTTCAAAAAAAAAAAAAAATTTCCACAACGTCGTATGTGCCACCAAAACGACGTAATGCTGATGGGGAAGTCGTATTAACCTGAAAATATATCGGTCACTTACGCACTTACGACCTTATGGTCTGGCAATGAGCGCAAAGAGGCAAGATTCGGATTCGACGAGACTTATCGATTTATTGAACAGACATTATTAATCGCGTTCGACATTTTATTATCCAAAAACACAAAATGAAGGATGGAAAGGGCAGTTGGATCCGGCGGCCATCTTGAGTCGGGTCCTAGAGGCCCATTGAGACTGCAGGACGATTTTTTTAAAAAGTAAAAATGCAAAATGGGGACCCCAAAATAACTCAAATGTATTTGGTCCTGGTGAGGGCGCGTTGGGCGTGAGTCGGATCGGTCAGTTTCTTCCAGTCCGTTTGTCCGACGACGAAGCCCACCGCCCTACGGCGCTCCATGTCCTTGCCCTCTTCGATGTCCGCCCAACGGACCTGAGGGATGGACACAACAAAAACACGGATTTTAATGTCCATCATGCTTTCGAAAAGACTAATCCCATAAAACTTGACCACATTCACTGCCTGGTTAGGATTTCGTACCCGTTTCTTTCCCGGTTGGGATTCTCGCTGCTCGTAATCGTCCGGCAATTGCAGATAGTCTTCCAGGCTCTGAGGGACGTCCCGTTTCCGCTTCACGCTCCGCAAGCCGTCCAATTTGTCTGCAAGGAAAAGAAAAGAAAAAAACAACCGATAAATTTAGCACGATTTTTGGATATTTTTTTCATATTTTTCAACGAAACGGAAAAAATGCATTTGGGTTCAAATTGGAACATTCGAAATGGAACGAGCCGATCGCAATATGGCGGTTGCAAAAAAAAACAAAAATAAACATCGAGAGGGAGGCCCATTCGGACGATCGTTGAAAAAAAAAAACGGCTGAATTAACGCCCTTACCAAATATATTTAACTTTTATTATTATTTTAATTATTTCGAATTCGTGAGATTTGATTCACCGGGTGGCGCTAGTTGCGCTTCCGGTGTGAATTTCGAATTCGAAATAAAGATGGAACGCCGACGTTCTATATTTTCAAGTTTTATTCTTTTTTTTTTTTGTTGAGGAGGGAAGGGCCTGCGAGCAGAGCGGGCACCGCGTTTGAAATCTGGCAAATTTGACGTCTTTTTTACTCCCTAATATTTTAGGACGCGAAAGTTGCTGGGATTCGAGTTCGGGAGATCGTCGGAATGCCCCCAACGAAAACTGGAGATGGGGAGAAAGCGAACGTAAGTAGGCCTACTTAGTCTTTTGAACGTTCGTTTTATCGCATGCATTGGATTCGTCCTTAATTTTAACAGTGGGATCGCGTTCGCCATCCCCCCCAAAAGATAGGTTTTCAGATAAAACTGCTGCATCTTGTTTATTTACATCGTGCATGATTTCATAATTCGCACATCGAATTTTCAAAATAAAATGCAGTTTGGAAAGAACTGGAATATAAAAAAAAATGGAATAAACGAACGTGATGGCGTTCTCATTCCATTTTTTTAATTCGATTTTCCAATTGCAAGTTTGAAGGCTTTATAATACGATTAGATTTTGAAATTAATATTTACATACATGTAGAAAAACCTATCAGTTCTCAACGGCTTAATAATACAATAAACAGTCAATTTTACTTCTTCATCCCCCCCCCTTTTTTTTCTTCAAGAAAACGCCGAGTGTATTCTAATTTATTGCTATTTTACGATAGGCATGGTTTCTACATTCGTTAAGTGTGAAATAATTTATTTGAAACGAATTATTTCCTCCATGAAATTATCCGTTTTAAACAGTTCGCAGCGTAATAAAAACAATTTTAAGTAATAAAAAGTTTTTTTAAAAAAACTTAAGACGATGACTTTTCTAAGACTTTAACGACCTAAATTGCGATCGAAGAAAGTCGTGAAAACTGGAATTGTTACTACGCTATCAACCGATTTTAATAAATAAATGCGTAAAAATTGTTAAATGTCATGTCAAACAGTTGTATGTACATGCATGTATTCCTATACTACATGTAGGCTAAACATTAATTTAAAAGAAAAACATTGCGCAGAAGTCATATTGACCCTAACAAATAGCACGGATTTACTATTATTCATGCACTTTAATTAAACGACCTATGGATTTCAATGGAAGAAATTACTCAAAACTAAAAACGATTACACCGATTGACCACAACTATAATATACAGTGAATTTCTATGCCATTTGACGATGACATATACATACATATATGTACTATATTACTGGTTGTAGTGCGTTTATTACCAGCTAGATTCTCTATTTACTATAGGCCCATATGGTTGGAAACCCCTAACCGCCATAACAGTTGTGTTGTTGTTGTTATGCAATTTGATGACCTATTGATTCCAATCGAAGAAATCGTTAGGGGCCAGTGACACCAAAGAGCTTTGAAAGGACAAGCACGGAGGCAAATTATTAACCCCTGAACGAATTTATGAACTCGTTTTGGATGGGATTAAGCATTTGCAATCGCTAAGCGATGTTAGGGCATGACAGTGTGTGGTGAAAACCGATGGGGTCCTTTACTCTCTACTGGACAGTCTTACGACCCAATCGCATTTCTCGACGGCAAAAGAGGGCGTCGAAAAAAGCGGGTTTTGCATCGCAAGGCACCGGTGTTACCCATTAGGCAAATTGAGCTCATTAGTAACGGACACTTTGATGGTCTGAAATTCTCCCCCTCCTCGCAATTAAATCCTCGCCTTACAAAGGCGAGCATCGGGTGTAAACAATGCTAATTGAATGGGCATAGCGCTCCTGATCCCTCTTCTTTCAATTATTGAAATCATGCGCGGCGCGGCTGATCCAATTGCATATGCTCTCAACAAAACCCCTATTATTTTGTTATTGCTATTATTATTATTGCAGCCGAGAGATTTTGTTTGCTAGCGGCAAATGGCAACAGCAGCAGCACTTAACTCTCGGTTTTCCCTAAACGAAGCTTCCCCCCCATCCCCCTCAAGAAAACCCCAAAACTTGTAGACAATACATTTAGATCACGGCACATCCTGCGACCTTTTTAAGACCCTCCTTAAAACCTTAAAAAACACGGTATAAAATTGAGCTGGGAGGAATGCCACTAAGGTGAGACCTGCAATTCGGCCACTAAGTGGATCGAGTTGCTCGTTCCGCACGCTAGATGGTGCTAGTGAGTAAGGGGGGTCAAGGGGGAGGTCAAAGGTCAAAATCTTAACGCATGACAGCCAGCGCAAGCGCACATCAGTGTGTGATGTTTTAATAAAAGAGAGAAAGGCCCTTGGAGCCGGAATGTGTTTAACAAAAAATATGAAAATCTTGGTCGTCACTTACCGAGTCGTTCTTCGGTCGCCTCCATCTTCTCCCATTTGCTGAGGGCGACTGGAGCCTAGAGAATAGGGGTTAAAGGGGAAAAGGGCCGGAATTGAAATTGGCGGATGACCACTGGTGACGTGCGACGGGGAGGCAACGACTCTCCGACCGAACCGAGAAGGCCCATGGCACGTTGGAGGAGTTGGGTCCTTGGGGTGTGAAGCCCCAGGTGGTGCCGGTGTTGTGGGGTTCCTCGGCCGGTTTACGAGATTGCTTTCACTGCGTTGAACCGGCATCTACAGGCCAGAAATGCGGTGATTGCGGGCTTGCCGGAGCAAGAGCAAGCGTAAGCCGGCAGCGGAATCACGAACAACTCCGATGGACCGCGGAAGTTGCGGTTTCGGTTTAAACGTTAGCTTCACCACAGTCAGTTATTCCAGGTCATGGGGCAGATCCAGTGCCGATGGGCCTTCGGGACGAGGTTTCGGTCGTGAGGGGCCTTTCGGATCAAACGTGTTCTGGCACGGAGCGAAAGAGCTCGGAACATCGGAAAATCACTGCACGAAAAAACAACCATCAACAGTAATAGCAGCTCTCACAATAAAGACGTTTAAACGTAAACTGCACTTTCAAATCCCACCACAGACATACATTGCGCTATTGGATCTTGGATCCGCTGCACAGCCGGGATGGGACTTCAACAACCAACTGAAATCTGTTTAATTGCCGCGGCTTAATGCGGTCTTCCAGTGATTTAGCAGCAATATGGACACAATGGTCAGCATTTCGCTGCGGGAGTCACAAAGGTTGATACGAGACAAGCGGGGGGGATGGGCAACTTACGAGGAGTCCTACCATGTCAGCATTGCTGCGACAGCAACTCTTTAACACCGTCCAGACGCAGAACGAACCGGGTTTTCTCCCCAACTGCCGAATATCCGAAGATTCCTCGAGGACATCGCCAAGAGGTGTTGGAAGAACGACTAAAGGTTAAAGGCATCGTCTTCCGAGCTCGCAGGCGCTTGCCGAGGACTACGCCCGGAAGATCTCATCGCAAAACTGGCGAAGGACCGTGAAAGTAAAGGGCGCCTGGTGCGCAGGATTAACTGCCGGGGTTCTCGGGGGAAGACTAAGTCGGTGGACAAAAGCACTGCAATTGTCCAGTGCCAAAAAAAAACTCATTCGGGAGGGATAAAAACACTTCTACTTGCCATCGCTTTCACGGTCCATTCTGGTAGTACTTACCGAAGGTCAGTCACCTCCCCTAGCGGTTCGTTCTACGTCCAGACGGAGCTCAGAGTACACAACCTACTAACTACACTTGTCAACGAATCATCAAGTCAAACCTGCAAAGTACTATAATTTTGGTAACCACAGTGACGTCTGCCGCAACGGCTTTCGTCAAAAATCGGTGAAGTGCCGCAAAGAGCGCGGTTGCTTACGGTGCCGTACTTCTACTAAAGCCCAGGCAAAGGTTGGGCACAAGACGACGTGGGTCGAATTGAGTTCTTGCAACTAACGTTTGGGGAAAACCTCGTTGGATTCGGGAGGGCGGGATTGCCGCTGGGCGCGGATGCGGTCCTGTCGGGGAGGGACTGGCACTGAACCGGATGGTCGGGGCTCGGAGTTTCTAACGAAATCTCAGTTGTGACTTTTTAATTTTCTATCGGCGTCGTTTTTAGAAGCAGTTTTGGTGAAACGATCGCGCACCGAGTCGGAGTGAAGCCAAAGCGAGCGAGAACCAGCGCTTGGATACGAACCGGATTTTTGCCTTTTTTTTTGTGCGTTACTTACCTTGAACAATACCTAACGTGGGTTTATTCTTACGATGGGTGAACTTCCCGTGGCCATCCGCCAGTGCGCTTCCCTCTCCTTTTATAAATCGAAAACGATCTCATTTGTGATCCGAGACGCAGAAGGCACTTGGCGGATGGCCGCAACTGCAGGGAGAGAGAGAGAAAAGTAAAAATTCGGGCAGTGATAACAATCGGTTCGGTGAAAACTTTGTCGGATTGTCGCGCTAGTTCTTGCTCGTACTTCGACCGCGTTACTCGGTCCTTCGTTAAGGCCACGAATGGGGTTTTGCAAGTGGAGAACAAGCTCAGTTTATTTATTTATTTTTGTTCCTACTTACCCCGTTTGCAAAAATCGGCTCGTAAACGGTAGCGCAATAAATGCTTCGTATTTTCTGCTCGTTCGGGTTATAGGTGCAGGTGTGTGTTTAAACGAGGGGTTTTCATCAGTAGCCGTTTGTCGGAGTCGCAAACGAGAACGGATTTCACCCCGAGCCTTGCCCTACAACGTGGCATTTCTGAGCCGACAGTTGAAATCGATTCGTCGTTGGAATGCTCTTCCAAAGGACAGCCTTAAGCTGCATGAAATTCAATTTCACGATGATGTTGGTGTTACACCCCATTGAGGTGGCAATCGCCCAATAATATCGGGTTGATGGATTACCCCCCCCCCTTTCCACATGGCATATCACTTGCTGCTAGTAGGGTACTGAGTTGAATTGAATTCGCTAAAAATCACGTTTTAACTACGGTGCGGTAAGATCACTCGCCACAAACGATAAGACACGAAACACACCGTTTGTGCGAGTTGCTTTACATGCACGGGTTTTACGCGGAGGCTCAGCGCTCGAAACCGCGAGAGCCCTAACGAACTGCCCAACTGGGGTTTTTTATCAACGGGGCGGGATGGCACTCGTAGATTCGAGACCACATCGACGGCCTTAATGCTAGTGAAATAACGGAAGCGTGCGGCGACGCACGAGGACACTCACCACCTCGTCTTTGTTCTGAGACGCTGCGGAGAAGGGATGCACGGCAAGGACTTCGATGTCGGGGTCATCCGCTGCAGCGCCCTTCTCCTCCACGCTGTCCTCCATGTGAACCTGAAAGCGGAAACGGCCAGGAATTTGAGTAACCGCACACCACCCAAAAACGCGCGTCGGCGGAAGACTGCCGGGAACCCGGGAACCGACCTCGGTGATTGCGGCGTCTTGCAACAAGGATCGAACGTCCACCTTCAGGTAGTGTCGAGGGGTCGCTTCCCACTTGACGATCATCTTAGAAGAAAATCGAAAAAACGTAAGAAAAAAGAAAGCGACGCGATGGAAGGGCGGACATCGAAATGCGAAGAGTACTTACCTTGCTGATTTCATCCAAGCTTCGAGCGTGTATGTTGCGCTTGTGACACGTCGGACCGTCCATGTCCATTTCGGCGATGTACACCTGACCGCAGCCGAGAGAGCAAATTATTTTAAGTCGCGAACACCAGTCGAACGGGTGGTTGACGAAATCCCCCGATCGGCCAGCCCCGTCGCTCACCTGGAATCCCTTCTGCTTGGCGAAACTCCACATCTCTTCGCAGTATTTTATCTTCTCGTTGATGGCGTCGACGATGATGAAGGGGAAGAAGCCGTCCTCCACGGTCTTCTTGAAGGTCTTGAACAGGCTCCCCCGGTAGGATTCCTCCATCTCCGGCTCGTATTCGTATTCGAGGCCCTGCGGATGGATCGGAGGAGACACGGAAAGGAAAGCGAATGAACGACTGATCACTGATGGCATTGCCGTCGCGGATGACGAGACGGAATCCGATGTTCGGCCGGGGATTGAAAGACGCGCGCGCCTACGCTGAGGGTACCTTTATCTTGACGTTCTTTCCCGTTTCCGGATCCTTCTTCACCTTCTCGCATTCGAGCATGAAATAATCGTCCAAGCAAAGCATCCTTGGAGCGCTGCCGCCGTTCTCGACTTCCTTGTCCTGCGGCAAAAAGAAGAAGCGTCAACGCCCGAGATTAATTCGAAGACCGAGCCTCTTTTGCGTCAACGACCGAAGGCGGGTTGCACAGAGGTTAGTTTTCCGATGCACCTCTCTCGTTACCTTGATTAACTTCGCAACGAACGTCTTTCCAGAGCCGGGAGGACCCCTCAGAATGACGACGATGCGCGGGGGCCTGGTGCGGCGGGCTTCGGAGCTCAACAGGTCCTCGATCAGCACCATCTCGGACTTCACCTCGGCCGGCTTGGAGAACGTCGATCCTCCGGAGCCTCCCCGGTGCGTCGTGTCGATGGGGAACGTCGGGTTGTCCTTACTCGAGCTAGTCACGATTGGGCAAGGAATTAAAGAGACGGTACCATTTTTTCTGGAATCCCGATGGGGAAAAGAGAAACGCGACTGACCGATAGTCCCTGTAGCTGCTCGATCGCTCTCGCGAATCGTCCCTCTTGCGCGGATAGTCTCTGTCCGATTCCCTGCTACGGTTAGACGACCTTTCCCTGTCCCTGCTTCTGTCCCAGTCCCTGTCCCTGTCCCAGTTTCTGGACGTTCTATCGCCCCGATCGAAGCTGTACCGATCGTTTTCTGGGTCTCTGTCTTGGAACCGGCCCGAAGTCCGGCCATCTCGGAATTCCCGATCTGCGAAATATCGAGCAAATGTAGATTTAAGTCACGATGGAGGATGTATTTTCCCCCCACCCCAAAAAAAAAGCTGATCACCTCTGGCAAACGGGGACAGGCGCTCTCGGGTCACGTCGCCAACGCCAGGCTCATCGTCCCTGGAGACGACGCTGGCTTTCTGTCCGTGGGCATAGTCGATGGTTTCTATCTTGCCGAGGCTCGACATCGAGGGGAGCGTCGAAGGCTGCAAGATGCTGTACAGCTCTGGAAAGGCACGGGGAAGAACGTCATCTAACGATTCGAAACACAATAGCCGACAAGAACCCAACGACAGGGCCACTCACCGGGTACGACGGCCTCCAAGCTGGGTATCTGCTGCGCCACGGCCGCCACGGACAGCTTGTGTCCGTAGTCGATCGATATGCGAGACTCGGCCAGGCCGTACTCGCTCCTCGACTCCCGTTCCGGATAGAAGCTGTCGGTCCTGCGCGACTGGGCCCCGAAATGGTCCATTTCCAGCCCGCTTTCGCCGACCCATTTGTCCCGCTCGTCGTAGAACCTTGAAAGGACGCAAGTTTTGAAGCTTTGTACCAATGACGGTCTCGCAGACTTTTTTGGACCTGCGGCCGATTCGGTGGACGGCCTTGTTCAAAATCCTCGAAAGCGAAACAAACAAACCTGCTGTCGGTCGTCTGTTGTCTCTGTTCGACGTAACTCTGGCTTTGGCCGTAGGTGTCCTGTCGATCCGGAGTTGCGTCTTTGGTCCAAGGTTGACTGTCGTAAGGATCCCAAGACTGTTGCCTGAAACATGTCGAAAGGCGAGCTAAAACTCTCGAAGCATATGCGGAACATTTGGTCGGTCGCCCAACCTCTCTCGATCGTTACCTGGCAGCGAAGGCGAAACCGTCGTCGGGTTTCTGGCGCGCGTTTCTCGTCGTGATCGCGCCCACGACGCCGTATTCATCGTCCCTAGCGAACATGTCCTCCTTCCAGGGACGCTCCAGCGGCGGCTGCGGCTCACTGGCCACGGGGTCGTCAAAATCTCCCCATCTGCTCTCGCGGATCCGCGGCTGCGTTAAAAAAAAAAAAGAAACGCCACCGAAAGTGAGACAAGTTTTCCTCGTGGGTTCAATCCGTTTGCCGAAGAAACCTCTGTAAGATGACGCGCAAGAGCTTTCTTGACTAACTTACCCGCTTCATGGCCGGAGGTTGAACCGCACCGTACGTGCTCTTGGGTGGCACGTCCACGGCCTTCTCCTTCATGTCCTGCAGCGCCTTCAGCTCCTGGGCCGCGCGCAGGATGATGTTTTGCTCGTCCGCCGTGAGAGCCCTCGTGATCGTTCCGGCGATGGCCAGCGGGGGCAGCGCGCTCCTGTCGATGGCGATCACCGGCGAAACCGGACGCGGCTTCTGGGAAGCGTCCACCTGCGGGACTTTGCTCTGCCGCTGCTCCGACTGGACAAAGTCTCTGCGACTGAACCCTGGCTCCGCATAGTCTTCGTACTGATCCTGGAGATCCTCGTATCCCGGTCTCGAGGCTCCGAAACCGGAGCTTTCCCCCCGGCCCCGCCCTCTCTGCGGGGCGGCCAAGAGAGGTCCATCGCGTCTTCGGACGCCGAGACACATGACGTCGTCCGAGTTGAATTCTTCACTGTCTCTTCTTCCTTTTCCGAGCCCGTGATCTCTCTCCGGCTGAACGAGCCTCCTTCCTACTAGGTCGCGCTCCGTTTCTGGATCGCTGCGATCACGCCCTCTGTCGGACTTGTCGCGCGCGCCTTCAAACTGGCCGCGTTCTCTCTCCGGGTTCCAACGCTCCCATTCGTCTTGATCATGATCGCGTTTCGTTGGGAAGATCAGTCTGTCAGGTTGGTCGCGGCCCATTCTTTCATCCTGATCTGCTCCTCCTTCGAATTCGTCCTGTCCTTCGTCTATTTGATCGCGACCTCTTCCTGCAGTTTGCCCGCGGCCACGGCCACGACCTCGTCCTTCCGACTGGCCGCGTCCTCTGGTCTGAGGCAGACCGCGCTCCATTCCATCCGGCTGATCAGGCCCCATTCCATCCAGTTGACCACGGCCAATTCCATCTGGTTGACCACGTCCTCTTGACTGCAGTTGACCACGACCCATTCCGTCTGGTTGACCACGCCCTCTTGACTGCAGTTGACCACGACCCATTTCGTCTGGTTGACCACGTCCTCTTGCTCCATCTGGATGACCTCGTCCTCTTTGACCACGGCCCCTTCCATCTGGTTGATCGTGTCCCACTCCATCCGATTGACCGCGTCCTCTCTGACCACGGCCCCTTCCATCCGGTTGACCGCGTCCTCTTAACTGCTGCTGACCACGCCCTCTTCCTCCTTGCTGACCGCGGCCTCTCCCTGCCTGGTCGAAATCTGCCATTCCTTGCTGCTGGTATCCTCCATAATACTGATTTTCCTCGAAGACTTCTTCGTCCAGGTCCATGTCCTCGCTGCCCTTCTCCTCGCTGTCTTCGTCCATGAACACGTAGCAGTCGTCGTACTGGAACACGTTCTTGGTGCCGAAACCTTCCTTGACAGGCTGCGGCGCTTCGAACGGCGCGGCTGCAAGCGGAGGTCGTTGGTCGTTCTTCGCCTCGGTTTTTCCGCCGCCTGCTTGGACGCCAGGAGTCGGTTTCTGCACAGTTTTGTCTTGCTGATGCAGGGAGGACTGCTTTTCGGACGTCTCCGAGGACTTTGGGACGTCTTCCGCAGGGCGCGTCACCTGCGATGCGGCCGGATGCGAACCTCCGATCGAATCGGACTGCCACGTGTTGAGGGCGATGTTGGAAATGTCCACGTCGGCGGTGAAGTCCTCGTCGTCGTACAGACTCACGCCGCCCGATGACGGCTTCTTTTTTGTCCCCCCTGGAGGTTCTCGGCTTGCCGGAGTCTTCGGCTCCTTCGCGGACGAGGATTCTGTAGCCTTCTTATCGCCTTCCTTAGCTGGCAGCGCTGGAGTTTTCACCGTTGTCGCCTTTGTCTGAGCCGTTTGCTCAGGGGCACTTACGCGCGCCTTCTCTGCGGCGCCCTTGGGAGCAGCGCTCGTCTTTGAACTTTCCGGCTGTTTGGCACTTTTTGGAGTTGCTAAAAGCGGCTGCTTTGCGGGACCGGCGGCCTTATTCACGCTTTCGGCCGCTTGTTTCGAGCCTACGCTTCTCGCGGCCTGCGGATCGTTGTCGGAGGTCGCCTTAAGGGCATTCGCGGACGTGTCCAGGGATGCTTGTCGCAACGACTGTATCTCTTCAGCCGGCAGAAGCGAAGGGATTTTTCCAGGTTGCGCGAGTAAAGATTTGCCGCCAGCCAAAGGGTGACCGCCTTGTCCTTCGAAAGCATCGCCTGGCCTGCCGCCGCCGCCGCCCATGCCCGGACCGTGGCTCTGGTTGAAACCGCGACCTCGGCCCATCTGAGGACGCCACGGTTCGTTGTTCGGGCCATCGAAATTTCGACCGCTGGGCATTGGCGGATCCCACGAATCGTCGCCGAAACCAGCGTAATCGATCGACGAAGGACTGCCCGCACCTTCGAAGTCTCGGCCCCTGCCCATGGAGGAGCCCTGATGAAAACCGCCGAACATGGAGCCTCGGGATCTGCTGTTCATGGGTCCGCCCCTGCCCAAAGAGCCTTCGAAGTTCGAGCCCTGATTCAGCATCGGTCGTTCCAGCTCAGAAGACTTGTACATTCCCCTGCCCATGCAGTCTCCGAAACCCATTCCTCTTCGCAGCATCGCTCCACGACCTCTTTCCATCGATGGACGTCTGCCCATTGGTTGACCCCTGCCTCCCTCGAAGCCGGAAACTCCGAAGGGCTCGCGGTCGTCGTTGAAACCGTCGCCACGGTTCAGACTCGGGTTCCTTCCTCGGCCGCGGAAACCGCCTCTCCTGCCCTCGGGCCACCCGGCGTCGTCTTCGTAGAACTGCTCGCGGCTGCCCGGCCGGCCGTAGCCCGAATCGTCCTCGTCGTCGTAGTACGCGTCGCCGCCTTCCATGGACGCGGCCCTGAAGCGCTGCTCCCCGCGAAAACCGTCGAAGCCCTGACCGCGGTCGCCGAACTCATCGTCGAAGTTGCGGTACCGGCTCGCCTGCTGGCTCATCGAGGACGAGTTGCTGTCTTCGAAATCGGCACTGGGCGGCAAGCCGCGAAAATCGGTCGTAGGGGGCTTGGAGACTGCGGACAGGGATGGGCCCCGGCTCTGCGCGCTGTCCTCGAACGGGCCGGCTGCCTTGGGAGGGGCGGTCGGGGCAACCGAAGAGGAGCGGGGCTTGCTTTCTGGCCCCGCAGGTGGTTCGGCTAAAGAACAATCATAGAAGGTTAATGAGCGCGAGCACGCAAAGTAAAGCGATCACACCGAACTTGCTCGAAAATAAGTCGCTTCCCGATTTTGGGTTGCACCCTCCGGTTTTTTTTTAGGATGAAAATTTCGGCAAAAAAATATTCTTACTCGATAAACAGGACGGCAAACGTTATTTCCAAGATTTGAAATTTAGGACTTCTAATAGCTTTTTTTTTAAAGATTAAATTGATGTATTTTGACGTGTTTTTTTTCAAACGGTGATACTTTCGAGGATGCATTATTTAATTTCTTATTCGTGTTTTGTTTTTAATGCAATAATGCATTTAGGGCCGGTTGCACCGACAAAAGTTAAAAGCAAAACCCAAAGCAAACCAGGCTAGGTTTGTAATGGAATGGAATTTTCCCGGAATTCCTAGTTACAACCGGGGTTACATCCATGTTAACTATGCCTCGGGTTAAAAATCCCTACGGTACAACGGTGCAACAAAATCCTACTGACCTCTTGGGTCAACTCGTGGTCGTGGTTAACATCAGGTCAGCTAACCTTTCGTTTAACCGGCAATGGTGCAACCGGCCCTCAACCGGGGTTTTTTAATAACTCGCGGCATTTGTAACGGTTTCAAAGTCGAATCGTTAAGCAGTTTTAGGACTTTTTTTTAAAGAACATTTTGGACTTTTTAGGCCTTGTTTGCCAACCTGAATGAAAGCCCAATTTTTATCGTTAGTTTTTTTTGGGTATAAAACACGCGTCTTATACATTCGAGTGAATCCGGTGTTTTTTCCCCCCGTGACACTTAATTCCGAGTGAATCCCGACTGCCCTACCAGCGGCATTTCCGGTTACGATTCCCCTCTGCTTGTCGGCAAGCGCCTTCATCTGCGCGTGCCTCTGCACCAGCTGCGCCCGCCACGCCTGCCACTGCTCCTCGTAGCGGTTGTACGCCGCCCTGTCCGGATGCTCGCGGTTCTGCTCCCTCCACATCTCGAACTGCTGGTTCCACGAGTTCAGCTGCCGCTCGAACTCGTCCAAGGCGGCCTGCACCTGGGGCGTGATGCCCGTGGGCCCCTTAGCCACCCCTCCGGCGTCCTCCGCGAGGGGGCTTTGGGTCCTGGCCTGAGGCTGCGGCACGGACTGCATCTTGCTCGACACGTTCAGCTCCATCAGCGACTTGGGCTTCGCCATCGGCTCCGAGCCGACGGCCGGTTCGGAGGGTTTCGACGGCGCGGCTTCCGCCGCCTTCTGCGGTGGCGGCTGTTTCGCCAGCGCGCCGGAGGCCTGGACTTGGGGAACATTGGGAGGCTTCGCCTGCGGCAGGACCGCCCTGGGAGCGTACGCCGCGGGTTGAGCCGCGATGGACTGCGCCGGGACGACTTCTCGTTGCGGCTGTTGTCGCTGTTGCTGCTGCGGCGGCGGCACGTCGTACATCGGTCCCTGCTGCATGTGCCCGTAGGGAAGCTGCGGATTCGGCTGGAATCCCATGTGCTGGTAGGTCATCTGCTGGTGGTACGACTGCTGCTGTTGCTCCTGGAACTGCTGCCATTGCTGCTGCTGGGCCTGCCACTGCTGCGCCTGCTGCTTGAGCTGATCGAGGCGCTCCTGCTCCTTGGAGTCCTTCGGGTTAAGCTGCGGTAGACGGGAGAAGGAGAAAAAAAAGAGGTGGTCAACCAGCAATCAGGAAGTTAACATGTTTTCAGCAGATCTCTGAATCTCGGATGCAGACATCGAAACGTCTGCCATCGACTGACGGAAACTCGGCCGGTACTCATTGACATAAGATTACTTATAAGAGAAGGCGGCTCGTTCTGCATTTACAATTAATAAAACCTAGCCTATAAAGCGCTGAAGACGTCGCTCGCAGCCTGCAACGGTGGCACAATTAATCAGTTTTCGAAATGTCATAATGTACACAACGGTTACATCAATTAAATAATTTTTATTTTTATTGGACAGTCACTCGCAGAAGATCGCTTTTATGGACACATTTTCTGGATTGATCCAGCTGTAAGGGGTAGGGCTGATCGCACCCGTAAGTTTAACCGGAACTCGTTGCAGGAGCAGCGACTACTTCTAATCCCATTTTTCCTAGACTTGTATCGACAGCGGAATGACTTGACGGAAACCTAACACTCGGGTAC
>JAQIXS010004464.1:0-15040 GCA_034700785.1 Rossiulus vilnensis
GTGAAATAAATTGAAAACAATTGATATAATTAATTTGGAAATGATTTTGAATATAAATGCTTTGAAAATAAATAAATTAATAAAAATACAATAATTATTCAATTTGTGAAATAAATTGAAAACAATTGATATAATTAATTTGGAAATGATTTTGAATATAAATGCTTTGAAAATAAATAAATTAATAAAAATACAATAATTATTCAATTTGTGAAATAAATTGAAAACAATTGATATAATTAATTTGGAAATGATTTTGAATATAAATGCTTTGAAAATAAATAAATAAACAAAAAATACAATAATTATTAAATTTGTGAAATAAATTGAAAACAATTGATATGAATAATTTGAAAATAATTACGAATATAAATGCTTTGAAAATAAACAAACGAACAAAATGCACTGATTATTGAATAAGTGCAATAAAAAAAACAATCCACACCAACATCAAAGTACCTAAGAATGCACTATTCGGAATTTGGCTGCAAAAAATTACTTAAATTTCATTCGTTCAGAAAAATGTTTTCAGAATTCCCATGAGAACTCCACCCACACGTACATTTACAACAAAAGTACAGTAATAATTATTGCCAAAAATAGCTTGTTTTACATGGCATTTACCAGCGTGTTGTTTTGGAGAAAAACCATACAACATTTTCCAGGAAATAAACCATTAATCAAGGTAATTGTGTCACACCTTTAAACAATTACGGATTACTTGATTTATTTTTCTAAAAAATAAACAACAACAACAAATAAATCAAAAAGTGGCACTACATGTACGATACATAACTCGAACTGAAAAACAAAAAAAAACCGAAAGTTGCACAGAATGCACGTTAGATGACTCTGGCAACAAAACCACTGTCTCCTACATCAGGACATTGCATATTCATCGGTTGTTTTTGTATTGTTTTCAAGTGAAATTATCCGGAACGATGAATTATAATGTGACTTAAAAACTGTATAATGAGACGAGACATGCAGCCATCATTAAATGTTGCAAACGTCAATCGTATTTTTTTTAGGCTTAAAGCAAGCTGCATGTTACAAATGAGCTCGTTACAACATAACGGATGAACACGTGTTTCATGGACAAATGCTTCGCATGTGGCAACCACTTGCTCCAGGACATCTGGCGCTCAATAAACCATTTTGAGTTCATGGAAAAATTCACATCGAGCTTTCTAGCTGCCCCACTTAAATGCATTTTGCAATAAATGTCTTTTTTTTTAAAAAATATATATATATATTTTCCACCCTTATAAATAAGCCAAGTTGGTTGGGTGTTAAAAATAAGTTGTTGAAGTAAATAAAATACTAAAAAAACAGGTGGTTTTCAACATCACTATAATTATTGAAATTTACTTGGGTTAGATTCGTGAACTGAATTTTCGAGAATTTCACTGCAGACATTACGCGTGATGTCGAAGAATTCCAGTGAAAAAATGAAAATAAATAAATTATAAATATAAAGTGGCAATCACTCAATTTTATTAAAACAAAACTTTCAAAGATTCCAGTCCGAAGGGAATCAACTTGATTTACCAGGGTTGCAAACAATTACCAAAATTTGAAATGTAGAACTTTCTTAGATTAAATTTTAGGACTGTTTTAGGATATTTGTTTTTCTTTCAAAAATAATATTTTAAGACGCAGCATTTTATTCGTCATTTTTGTTTTCATCAATATTTTTAAACAATGCAATCTGTTTGACAATTAACACAATGCACGCAGTTTACAATAGTTTGAAACAATTATAAAATGTTTCAATGTTTACAAATTAAGCAGTTTAAGAACTTTGTTCGAATTTAGGAGTTTTAGGAATTAAATTCCTAAAATTGTTTGGACTTGTTTGCCACCTTGTATATGCTACTGTAATGATGATGAATTATATAAATCCATCGATAAGCAAGAATGAGCACGATTATTTGTTTGTTTTTTTATCTAAAAACATAATTTTCAAAAACGTTGAGTTTAATTTTAGTTGAAATTCATGGAAGATGGGAATGATTAATGGGTCATCAGAGGAGTCACGAAACCGAAACCACTAGGTTTTATTCCCGAGGGTCCTATAAGAAAAATATTTTTTCTTCCAAATAATTAATGGCAGATTACTATAATCTGGTTATGTTTTAAACACGTACGTACATGTATCTAATCTCAACCCTTCGTACAATCAAATTTTTAAAGTGTTAACTGATTCCGGGTGGATAAATTTCACACCAATCCATACATACCTTTGATATTTGTAATCATGGATTTTCCACTAACGATCATTATCAATTTTTTTCCCCAGAAAGTAAGCTCACAATTTACTGGACATTTTAACATGCGTAGAGTGCAATAAATTAATACTTTGAGAGTGTAAAACATTCATATATTCTCACGGTCAATGGTGGATTGATATTTACCCAATTTTTAATCTCATCTTTTACAGGATTTGCTAAATTTCATTAAAAATTACACTCAGTAAAAGCTTCCTAGGATTATTCGAACAATACCTAAAACAAAACCTATATTTAGTTTTCCTTGATTTCATAAATGTCAAACACACGAAGGAATTATTTCGTAAAAAATTATCAAAAAAAACACTTCACCCCCCCCTCCCATTTATTCATTATATCTTTAAACGAGCTTTACCGAATATTAATTTTAATGAAATTAACAATTTATGTTAAAGTTACACTATATAGACTGTACGTAGGTTTAGTACATTTATTTTATACCAGTATAAAATCACGTGATTATCAAATCAATTACTGTTTAATAGCAGAAAATTACGTGATTATCATATCAATTGTTTTTTTTACTAATATTATTGTTACAGGATGACAGAGTTACCAGCAGGTGGCGTTATTTTATGACAACTACGAAATTCTCAAAAAAATAAATTAAAACATATTAATGTGCGACATAGGCTACTAGAAAATTTCCAGTTTTTTTTCCTAAAAAAAAGGATACAACCTATAAAAAAGCGAAACTGCTGACTTTCTCACATTTTTTAATAACCAGTTTCGTGCCATTAAAAAAAACAAAAAACAATAAACTTAAAATTAGATACGGCTGCTTAACTTTGGAGTTTGTGTACAATGAGAAATAATAAGAAATGATAATAGCAACAATAATGTAATGAAAACAACTGTCGAGACAGTAGATCTACCCGAACGAATAATCGATTTAAGAAATCACCCTGAAGGTTAATAACCTTATTATTTACATTACCTGAATATGCAAGTTCATTGTCACAATAAAATATCTCTGAAGGAGGTTATGAGAATCCCTCTCAGAAATATTTATGTGTCTGGCACCAACTTTTTTTTTTTTAAAAAAAAACCCAACTGCCATTGTATTCAAGCACTTTAAACGATTTAAAAGATACACTTGTAAAAAAAAACCTTAACTTAATTTGATCTGAATTATAATCTCTGAACAAAAGAAGAAAAAAACTATAGTTGAATTGTATCAAGATGGGAAACAAACACAAATCTAGTAAACTCAGCAGCTAGTTTTGTGTTTTTCATTTATATTTATTTATATACCTATAAATCCTTAATATTTTTTACACACTGAATTCCAAGATTTTTTAAAAAAATATTCAAAAACACTTACAGCAAATATCCGGACGTTCAAAAATAAAAAAATACTAAACAAATAATAGAAAAAATATCTTGAATATATATCCAGTTTGTTTTTTTGGTTTTTCACTTTTCATTTACTATTTTTAACAGACTTTTTAAATTTGATTTGACATTAATAATAAAACGAAATCATTATAAAAATATCCCGAGTTTACTTCCATTATTTTGGAGTTATTTTTATTTAAAATTCAAAAATTTGATATCACTCTATCAGTGATTTTTACATTTGATTAAGAAGTAAAAACAGTTTCATTTCACGAATAAACAACGAAACGAAATAATAAAAAAATACCAAATGTCTTGAATTCATATCCGTTTCTTTTCGGTTATTATTTGTTGAAATAGTCAAAAAGGTTTCATTTCACTTTCAATTCTCATTAGTTTTTTTTAAAAAAATTTTGAACAATAGACCTAAGCGAATACAGCTTCATTAAAAAAATAAATCATTTTACTTTCCATTCTCGGTAATTTTCAAATTCTATTAAATTTCACAAATAAACCAATAAAAAAAGCAATAATAATGAAATATCCATAATTCGCACGGGTTTAGTTTTTTTTATTATTATTTTTCTTAAATAGTCAAAAAAGTTTCATGCCACTTTTCATTCTCGGTTATTTTATTAATTAATATTATTATATTTAATATTAATCTCATCATATATTAATAATAACATTAATTAATTTATTATTTTATTAATTAAATTGGTTATTTTAGTTTATAAAACACAGCTTCATTTCGCAAATAAACAATAAAAACGCAATAATAATCAAATATCCAGGATTTACATCAGTTTATAGTGAAAACATCCAGTTACTTAAAGAAATTAAATCACAAACGTATTCATTCGAGTATGATATTTCAGGTTGTGTCGTTTTTTGAAATTATTTCGATTGCATGTACCAAGTAAACGAAAACAATGTCATTGTTTGCCCTTCGTTTTCCACATATATTTTTCGTTCAATTGTTTCATTGTGTTTTGAGCAAATCTTAACTATGTTTATTTATTTTATCAGAATTTATCAGGGCGATGTTGGAGTTACAATCATGAAACTAGGACAAATCCCCCATGGATTCTTCCTTGTCCTTGTTTTTGTCGTTAATTGCAAGGACCTCTGGAGGCCAAAGGGCTTATTAAATAAGATATGACTAAAAGGGCGAGGCTTTAATTAAAATCCCCTTCATCATCATCACCAATTTCGGCGTCCAGGGACCACAGTCATCAAATAATTTCATCACAAATTAATTCGTGTTTCACGATTTAACACCCTTCTCATTCCGCTCTTTTCGGTTTCTAAATTAAAAACTCTCATTGTTTATTTAAAAAAAACCAATAGGGTGACACGTATATCGCATTGTTTTAATATCCTATTTGTTTTTTACGACGTATCATAATAACAATAGAAAATGGAGAGTCCGGCATTTGAATATGAATCACAATCATTAAAAATATCTGTATTGAAATTTGTATTAAATTTGTACCTTTTTATCTAACGATCTTGTTTGGGCATTAAATAAAAACATCCTCTATGATTCAAATACATAATTTTAGTACAAAATTTTCCCTAGTTTTTAATACCTCGGACAGACTGTCAGTATCAAACTTTTGTTTTCAAAAAACAAGATTAAAAATCCAGAATTATAAATATTATGAAATGAACGCCGAAAGCTAAAAAAATTAATTTGAAAATTAATTTCGACCTACATTTTGTTATCTGAGATAAAAAGATTTTTGGAAAACAAATTTACAAATCCATATTTCTGGCCAAAACTATTTAACAATTGCTTAAAAATATTGTTAACTGAATTAACATCACATGCTGAAACGTTGGAAACATTAACCACAAATAATGGATTATTTTAACCTATATTTATTTCCCACAAATGCATTATTGAAAAAAAAACCAAGATTACAAATCCAGGCTTTTGGCCAAAACTTTTTTTTTCATAATTTGCTTAGAAATATTATTAACACATTATTATTTAAAAGGAACGCCGAAGGCTACAATTTTCGAGAAATTAGCCACAAATTATAAATTCTAAACATGAAAATTCCTTTTTTGAAAAACAAGATTGCAAATCCATGATTTTGGTCAAAATCTCTAGATAGAATTTGCATACAAATATCACTGGCTAAAGGAACGCCGTAGGCTACAATTTCCGAAAAATTTCTCAAAAATTATAAATTCTATCATAAAAATTTATTTTTGAAAAACAAGATTGCAAATCCAGAATTTTGGCCAAAACTTTTGTTTATAATTTGCTTATAAATATTATTGACACATTATTTTTGAAAAGGAAAGCCGTAGGCTACAATTTCCGAAAAATTAATCACAGATTATAAATTCTGGCCTGCATTTATGTATTTATCATCCTGGCATGTTTTTGTAATCCACATTAAATGGCATTAAATGTTCAAATTAAAAAACTAATTTTCATCGTGACAAATACTTGGGATTTGCATGACGTCGCTCAATATGACAATGAAAACAACCACCTGTAATTGCGAGTGCGTTACACCCCCTACACCAGCACCACGACTAAGTGAACATTGTCTTGATGATGGCAGGCTCTGGTGCCTGACCAAAACCATTGTCACACTGGGCTTATTAAGCTCATATTCTGTAGGAAAAAAAATCAGTTTTTCTATTATTAATATCACGTAAGTCCCAAACGGATAACCACTTGTACTCTCTTTGTCAAACGTTCCGCTTTCAACATCATTCTCAAAACAGCTTATTTAAAAAAAAATATTGCGTCTGAGATGGTGGCAAACAATTTCCAAGATTGGAAATTTTGGTCTTTTTTAGATTAAATTTTAAGGACAATTTTAGGACTTTTACAGAAAACATTTTAAGGACTATATAAGGATTTTTTTATCATCAAAAAGTAATATTTTTAGGATGCATTATTTTTATTCCTTATTCATTGTTGTGCTTAATACAATAAAACAAGAATAACATTAAGTTTTGATCAATCGTTTATACTTTACGTCAAACTATGCTTTCTCAAAAAAGCTTATTTTTTTCAAATATTGCATCTGTGATGGTGGTAAACAATTTCCAGCATTTGAAATTTTGGACTTTTTAGATTAAATTTTAAGGACTATTTTAGGACTTTTACAGAACTATTTAAGGAATTTTTTTTATTAGAAGGTAATATTTTTAGGATGAATAATTTTTATTCCTTATTCATTTTTGTGCTTAATACAATAATACGAGATTAACATTACTTTTGATCAATCGTTAATTAACGAGACAACTTCTACATTTAATAAATTCAATTAAGGGCAGCAATTCACAGGGTATGCAATAATTTAAAACAATTATCACGGTTTCAATGTTGAATTGTTAAGACGTTCTAAAAGAATATTTAGGACTTTTTATTTTTTTTAGTATTTTTTTAGGACTTTTAGGACTCGTTTGCCACCCTGGGGTACGGAAAAAAATCTACAAAAGCAACGCCCCCCCCAAAAAAACAGCAACTATAAAAATGACCACATGAAATAAAACGTTTTTAATCCGAATTTCACCTTCAATGTTATTTCCAAAAAAAAATTAATCTACCTGTTGCCCATCTGAGAATCCCCTTGGCCATGAAAGCACACCTTAAATTACTTGAATAAAACATACTTCACTTCGCTCAGGGCAGGAGCAATGTCCTCAGTGAAAACTTTTCGGTTATCTAGGTCATTTTCTACTTAACCTTTGACAGTATTTCACTACACACCTTACAAGATGTCCATCTACAATTAAGAATTAGGCCTGGTGGATTCTACCTACACGTACCAATCAAAATTTCAAACGTCCTTTAAACAAATATTAAGCAAACAAATAGAAAGATTTGTACAAAGAAAAAATAAATAAATAAATAAAAATCCAGGACTCTTTGAATAATGGAAATTTTCAGTAAGGGTTGCACGCAGGGGAGGTCTACATGAAATTATCACCCAGGATTAATAAGATAAACATTTTTTTTTTAATCATGATATACTTAAAATTATACGCTTATCCGTTTGATATACCTTGGAATGAAATCTAATGTCATTGATAACAGCGATTCAGATAGAAGGTTATATTTAGAGACACTTCGATGGCTAGTCTGTCATGACTATTTCAACACTTAGCACATTTAACTGGAAAATTTAACATCCTGGTAGTAAATTTTAGCTTATTTTATGGTGCTTTCATCTGAAACATCCACCTGGCTAGACATCGTGCTGTTGATTTAAGAATTAAAAAAAAAAAAAAAACATTTACAGGGGTTCCACTGAAATCAAATTCTCAATTTTCCTGACGTTTCCGAAAGTTTTTTTTTTGAAAAAAATTTCCCTGACTTAATCATCAATGTTTATGAAATAACATGGAAATAAAAAACTACTAATGACTGAAATATTTATTTGTTATTTCATAATATGAAAGTGGGCTGAGAAAAACAGAGGAATCCACTATAATAGCATCAGTGTGACCAGATAGACAGGGAGCAATTTTAACAGGGCAACTTATACATTCAATAAATTTCAATTCGAATACCAATTTAATAATAATAATAATGATAATTTGAAACATTTACAACGTGTTAAATTGTTAAGCAGCTTTAGGACTTTTTTTAAAATAATATTTAGGACTTTTTAAAGAATATTTAGACCTTTTTTAAAAGAATATTTAGGATTTTATATTAAAGAATATTTAGAACTTTTTTTTAAAAGAATATTTAGGACTTTTTTAAAAGAATATTTAGGACTTTTTCTAAATAATATTTAGGATTTTATTTTAAGAATATTTAGGACTTTTTTTAAAGAATATTTAGGACTTCTTAAAGAATATTTAGGACTTTTTTTAAAAGAATATTTAGGACTTTTTTTAAAAGAATATTTAGGACTTTATGACATTTAGGACTCGTTTGCCACCCCGTGCACACGAAAATCAAAAAACCCAACATGAAATAGAGCCCAAGAAAAACCGAAATTAAATGCTATAAAAGCAAGGATTACCTCTGGAAATTAATAGGCACGCCTTGGTTGGCCAACTAATATCATATTATGAATCGAGGCAGCAGCACAATGATGTTTTAATCAATAGATGATGACATCATTTAGCTTCATGTAGGCCTAACGGTATTCATGACGTGTTATACCTTGGGTACAATAATTACCAGTCCGAAATATGGATGACTCGGTCTGACTTATAAATGCATTAGTCACACTAGTATTTGATGCATGGGGGGAAGGTTAGGTTAGTCATATTCACCAAGAGATAGAGGATCAGATAAACAATAAGAAATGTTTGCCAACCACATGTGCCAACGCCATTTTGCGATGACTAAAACTGTCAATGTTACACCAGATGGGAAACCACAACACAAATACTGAATATGAAAAAGAAAAAAAAATTCATAGCTTGAAATTACCTTATAAAAAAACACAATGTCGCAGTTGACACACTTTCGCCACAACTGTCATGCACTGGAAACATATTTTTGTGTGATGAAAACATTTTTGGGAGCATGATCATGGACGATATAGGCCTATTTCGGAAATGAATTTCGGTTTTGACACACATTGAGCCCGAGGAAAAATAATACACATTTTTTTGAAAAAAATAATAATTATATAAACTAAAAGTATGTAATTTCAATAGTATGAGACCACTTATTATAATTACTAAAAATTGTAGAATTGGTCCCAGATTTTTTTAACAATTTGAAAATGTGAAGTTCATTTATTAGACAAAAAAATTAAATAAATTTGAATAATTTCTTCTTCAAATTTACATGTATTTAGTTTTATTTATCAATAAACAGATTTAGCAATTATTATAACTCTTATTATAATTACTAAAAGTTGTAGAATTGGTCTCAGATTTTTTTAACTTTGTTAAAATATAAAGTTCATTTATTAAATAAATTTAAATAATTTTTTCTTCAAATGTACATGCATTAAGTTTTATTTACCACTAAACAGATATCGATCTGTAATATCAATAATTTAGCAATTAACCAATAATACGTATTTTAAGAAATAATTTTTAAGCAAAAAAGTAAGAGTATATTTAATTAAGGCACTGCGGGCATTCTTTTGGCTCAGCATCAGTATTTTATTTCAGTACGTTTTACACAAGTTCAGAAACCGTTTTTTAGAATTACTTTATAATATAAATTTCTTCGTAAAATGTGCTTAGAAATATTAGTTGCTAATTCAACGCCGTAGGCTAAAATATTTCAAATTGAACCACAACTTATGGATTCTGTCCTAAAACAAGATCACAATTCCAGAATTTTATCCAAAAATTCTTCATAAAATTTGAGTGGAAATAATACTTAAGACTACTAAAAATCCATGGTGTTTTATCAAAAACACCATAGCGAATACAGAACCACAGATAATGACTTTTGACTGAAAATCTTTAAAATAATTACATTATTGAAAAACAAGACTAAAAATCCATAATTACGGTCAAATTTCGTACAACAAAATGTAGGCTAATTAGTAATTTATTTCTAAGTATTTCACAAGATTTATTAAAAAATCGAGTTTGCCTTGACCATGCATCATTCAAATATTTCGTCTCGTTATTTAAACACGTCGATAAATAAGGAAATAAATACAGACCCTATCACAAACTTATTTGTTGCTGACATATTTTTCGATATTATCTTTTTTTTTTTAAAAAAAAAAGAAATAATAGGTAAATCCACACGTTTTATTAACTAGCCTACACGTAATGTCGTAGGCAAAATTTTTTAAAAAAAACAATGCCAAATTACAAAGTTTGGCCTGCATTTATCTTTTGAAATAATTGCTCAAGAATATCAAAAACATCATGGTCAAACCAGGTGTAACTTCTGGTAATTTCAATCGAAATTTCCACTTCTCTATATTTGGCCTTAAAAACCACACCTGGAATTGCTCATGCAACCAGGATATCCCATATTAAACATAAAACGTCTGTTAACTTTTTAAGACCCAGATAACGATAACGAAAAACATCACAGTGACGTCATTTCCCACAAGCAACCGGAAAAGCTACATCCTGACCTAACGAAGAAAGCTAATGGAAAACTACTGTTTCAGTAATGGATTTGGAGGACGTTGTTTTTGAACTGCCCCTCATCAGTGCTTTTTTAATCAATTTTGTTATTTTGTTATTTTGACTTGGTCTGAGTCACCGTGGTACAGAAATAACAAGTGTTTAAACCTTTTACAAGTAACTACTTCCTCAAACTTAAGCATGAAGTATCTCCAGGAGCTCAATGAAATAAATTTAAATTACAAAAAATATATATTATACCACGATTTGCTACAGATATCCGATAAGATAAGTCCTACAAAACCTTAACAAACCACGTCCAATGAAGACACAGATCCAGGATTAATTCAATTCAATTCAGTACCCTAACGTCGGCGAAGATTTGCCACGTGATTCGCCTTTGACCCCCGGGGAGCGTCCGCACGTTATCAATTTTAAGGTTATTCAAACAAACCTTTGCTATTCTGATAAGTTTTACAGTTAACTGTCACATGAAGCATGTTTTTTTTTAATAAAAAAAAATAAAAAAAATAAATTTGAAAAAAATAAGGTAAGGAACCTTCTGACGTTTCCTCCCCCCACCAAATTTATTAATTTTCTTTACTAATAAACGATACATTTTAAAATTAAGAAAACCTCATAGCCCAGTGGAGCAAAATAGTTTTTATTTACATGTATTTACTTGATATTTTTTTTAAAATAGGCCTATAAAGTATGTTCAAAATGGCATTTATTCATAAATTTGCATAAATTATATAATATAGCAATGAGAGGTTAAATGCCAAGTAAATTTCCTGTCATAAAAAAATTATCATTGGACTTAAGCATTTTGAGAGCCATTTTAATACAAGGTCGAACGTCGAATACCCTAAAAATTATACTAAAAATTGACTTGATTTCACGTGGAATTAAGGTATTTTAGATTGAAATTTAATGTCATTTAATATGGAAATGGATGATCCCACAGGGGGATCTTTTAAAAATAAACCTAAACGGACATCAGGGGCCTTTCGTAAAGGTGAAAAATCACAAAAGAAATCTCCATGCAACGATAAGATCTCATGTTCTTTTTAGAAAATTAAATTTCGTTTTCTTAGATTTTCAGCTATTCAGTTTATCTGAGTTTGCTGTAGTCAAACAAAAAGGGGAACGAACAACAAGGCTTACATAGAGAGTTTATAAACCCATGTTGTTAACTGCTAAGCTAAGTTGGAGGTTTTCTAAGGGGATTCAGGGGAAAACTACCTCTATACACCTACACACAGGTGAGTAACTCGTTTTAAGGTGTGTTGGTGACCTTATAACCTCCATACTACACAAAGGGCATGACTACCACTGCTATCCATGGATTTCTTGCCCTAAAACGTTCAAAAATTCGGGAAACATAGGACCAACATGTGCTTAAGTCATAATTAAAATACCGGATGTCCCAAACAACCTGTTGATCCACTGAGGTATTTTCGATACATGTAAGCAATGTTTGTAAAATAGGCCTAGCATTCCTGCAGCGCAATCATATCGTTTGCTATCCTTTGATTGATAACAGAATTTAAAACAGAAAAAAATATTGTTTAAATTTATTTAAAAAGTAACTGGGATAGAAAATATGACTTAAACCAGGCATTGAGGCCCTATGGCGAATGTTAAAATATTTTTGGTTATTTAATTTTTCTAAATGCAATTTAAATAATTATGATCCAGGTCTTCTGACCAGTAATTAAGATGGGTCCCTAACCCATGGTCCATGGATATATTCAGCGTATACTTGATGTTAAAAATCATGTTTATTTAAAATAACATTTTAACCTGACTATTTAAAAAAAAATATTTTGTCTTGTTACTTAATGCGTCTAATAAGTAAGAAAATAAATATAGACATGATCACACATTTATTCTAAAATTTAAAATATTTTTTGCTACCATTTTTTTAAATAATCGATTCTCCAATTTGTACTCGTTTTGTAATTTGTAATAGTAGTCCATGGCACAAAAAATCTTAAAATCCTCTGAGGTGGTGTCCAGTTTTGCAACACCCTGTAAATGCTGTTGGTGACAGATATTTCTCAAACATTTTAAAAATGTTAAATTTAATTGCTTAGAAAGATAAAACTGCCCACAGGCATGCACGCAAAGGCACAAAGCAGTTCAAATTTCAAAAATAACTTGTTTTAAATAAGAATAAAAAACACAAAATTTAATTTAATAAAATTTTTAAAAAAATGCAGCACTATTGATTTAATTTTTTGTTACAAATTTAAAAAATCTGAATGGCTATACCATTAACAGGAAACAGAGACTAACTTTTTAAAATCAGAATAGAAAACTTACTAAATTTAAAAGGAAAATAATACTTTTTATTTAACATTTTTAAAAAAAATTTTAAGCATCGCATTCTTCTTAAATAAAATCCGAATGGCTATACCATAAACGGGAAACAGAGACAAACTTTAAATCAGAATAGAAAATTCACAACATTTAAAAAAAATATTAAAAAATACTTTTTAGTCAACATTTTTTTTAAAATTTAAAAAATCGGCATTTTTCTTAAAACAAGCCTGAATAGCTATACCAGCAAAGGTGACCTGAGACCATGATAAAAACAAAGTGAAAGTACAAGCTGTCACTTTCAAAAATCACACACGTGGCCACGGTCCAAAAGCAATGTCCGAAATACTATTGTGCCCGATACAAATGCCCATTTTTTAAAAAAAACGGTCGAAAGAACCGAGTGACTCATCCCTCCTTTCGTCTTTGCGATAAGCGAAACCGCTAAAATGACAGCCGTTAAAAACCGGACCAAAAAAAACCAAACCTTTTTTTTTAAATAATAAAATGCTTAAGTAACCCCTGCGGGGGTTGCCCGGTTATTTTCAGTAAGCATTTAGGCCTAACCCGAACGTTCGAATTCCTTTCCCTTCCCTTCGTTCCTACCTTTTCTTCAAGTTTTCTATGAAAGAGTCCGCATCGATTGTTTCCAGGAGCACGGAATCTCCTATCCCAACATCGTCGTTCACTGCCATTGTTACGTTTGCCGCTCTCGTTGCATTTAAACTCACGTTTAAATGTTTTTCCGCCATGGGTTCCATAGTTGATTGTCAACAGCCCTTCCCCCTTACCTTTTCACAATGGACTCGACCAGATTAGATTGCGTATCATTCCGCCTTTTCAGCGGAGGAATCTAAAATGAACCAACGAGAGCGCTTGTGGTACGCTCTGGATAACATGGGTTTCCGCCATGGGATCCAAAGCTGATTGTGAACAGCCCTTCCTCCTTTCCACAATGGACTCGACCAGATTAGATTGCGTTCGATTACGCCTTTCCAAAGAAGGGTTCAAAAATGAACCAATGAGAGCGATTGTGGTACGCTCTGGTTAACATCTTTTTCCTTCCTTTTACCATGATCACGCTTTTACACAATGGACTCGACCAAATTAGATTGCATTCGATTACGCCTTTCCAAAGAAGGAACCCAAAATGAACCAATCAAAACGCTTGTGCTACACTGTGGTTAACACGGGTCACTGCGGTTAACATTTAAGTACAGTACTGAATTTGTGACGATCACAGACTTCAATTTAAATGAATGTGTTTAGTTTGTGTCGACCAGAGTCAGAAGGGTGGGTTTATCGGCATCTTAAACAATTGACCAAGAATAAGGAGTGTCCGATGAGTCATCTGTTGCTCGATTTCTAGCCGCCAGGGGGCGGCACAAAGCGAGACTGCCAAACATTTAAAACCGCCAAATTTAAATTTAAAAAAAATAAAAATAAAAAAAGAAACACCAAACACTATTGTTGTACTCAAAAATCATTACAAAGATGTCCAACTAATGGTTTATCTTTAGTATTGGACATTGGTCACTGTAGGTGCATAGATAGTCGACATAACACGCCAGGATCCGTCCAGAAAGGACTGACATTTCTGTTTTTTCCAGGTCTTTTATCAAAAAAAATTTTGAATTCGATTTGTACTGTAACGCCTGCGCTTCGCTGCCGTGGAAAGAAGCCAGTGCTGGGGCGTGTGCCAAAGTCAAACTCACTTGTGTATTCAACGCGGGCGATGGTCGAACTCCGGCCGTCCCCGGATCAGCAAAAACAGAACCCTGCTCAAGGGCCAACCTGTACTTGAGCTCACAACGCAACCATCACGAGTCCTCTCTTCCAGAGATCAACCGACCCTATCCCTTTATAGCAGGCTGCGGAATGTCGATACCAGGCACCTTCCCACAGGGCCGACATTCCGAGCATATCTGCCGTGACCTCGGGTCGGGGTCACGGGACAGTACATACAGTAATACAGTCGAACCTCGATAACTCGAAGTCCCAGGGGACCCCCAAAAATATTCGACTTATCCAAAGTTCGAGTTATC
>JAQIXS010004465.1:0-15038 GCA_034700785.1 Rossiulus vilnensis
GCCCCCCCCCCCTCCCACGACCCCATGGATCGAATAGTTACAAGCTGAAATTTTATACACTGACTAAGGCAAGGTAAAGAATTAAAGTACGGTCGTCCCTCTGAATGCCATCAACAAGTGGACAACAAGGTCTTGCGAGCGAATGATCGCTAATGTCATTTTTTTTAGATGGGACTATCCCTTGTCTTTACCGAACCTTAACATAGATATATATACAGTTTTCCAGCATGGTCGCCGGTTTGCTTAACGTTTTCAATGCCCTCTAATGACGATGAAGTACTATAATTTAGAGAGAAAATTAAATGAAATTAATACACTTTGATTTCCGTATTGCTTCGAAAGAAGACGTTCTGTAGCGAATGAGCGTCGAGCTGGGCAGCACGAATGGAATCAGAGTCGATGTTGGACAAATGCACATACAATTAATAAACAAAAAAACAATTGGTCTGTAATTGGGTTACGCGCATGCGCATCGTACTGTTTTCATTCGTGTGACAACTGTCCTGTCTTTCCGAATCGCTCGCTATCTAGACTCGTTTCCAGTCGGCTTGTCCTAGCTAAAAGTTGGATTACAGTTTCACCCCCAAAAGAGTCTTTCACCAATAACACGTCTAAACCCATAGTTGCTGTTATTCATGACGAAATAAACAGAAAAAAACAAAAAAAAAACAATAACAAACAGGAAAAATAAGACACAGGGAAAAAAATCGCGATAAAAATCCCTTCCCGCTTGTCGAGACCGATTAGAAAACTACGAATAAACCACGCGTTTCTGAGTATTGTTTCTTTTGGCGAGGGACGCTTGAAATTAACAATGAGTGAACGTAATAAATCCATGATAGCAATGAACGAATTAATCCTTTGGCTACATAAAACTACACAGACAGTTCGACACAACGCGCGATCCAGATCGTGCGTGGAACGACGATCCCTATACTGGTCTGATGAGGTCACAACCCAATAAAAGTGAGCTTTAAATTAAACAACAACAAAATTATAAAAATGGGGTAGAGGTGGTGGGAGGTCGGGGTGGGGGGATGGCAAATGAGCATTTAAACAATGACACTCTTAAGCTGGTTGAATGTCATTTGGAGAAAACATTCGAAAAACATCGATTTGGCAAACTATGTGGATGGTGGTTCCAACCTCGGGAACGGATATGGCAACTTAACATGTTAAACACAAGGAAAATGAAACGTGGCAACGAAATTTGGCAGCTTTTCACGAATCTAACATCTTTGCGCAAAACAAAATAAAAACGAACACAAAAACTTGATGAGGGTGATTACGACAGAATGACGGGGGAAATATACACAACCCCATGACGTCATAGGACAAATGGCCAAATTTTTGAAGTATTAATGAGGATTAGGCGAGTTAGACGGCTGGTTTAGAAAACGAAACTGGTGGCGCCACGGCGTGATCTAGCTGATAGCCCCTGTTGCAAGATGGTGCTGATGGTTAAAATACGTTGATCAAGTCTGCTCGATTTGCATGTACGTATCTCCATGCATGCTTATGTCATGACTCGCCCTTACCCGATTCAATAAATTGATGAAAACATTAAAAATATTGCATTAATTAAGACCAAAGGCATTTCTTGCACTTTGGTCCTGCGTCTTCGTTTAGCGTTTGCCATGCTTGCGCCTATCTTTTGTCATTGTGGGTGTTCCAACATTTTTAGGTTGAAATTGTCTATCTGCAATTTTGGCCATCTATTTGAACTGCCAAAATGTTTTCTCTGACTTGATTATCGTGCCAACACATGGCGTTGAAAGCTGCGTTAGTTGTCCAAAGTTGGGTGTACTTTTGAGCAATTGAACGCCATCTGCATGCAGATTCAAGAACAAGGCGAAAGCGTTATGGCAGTGATTTGTAGGCCCACAGGTAAATAAAAATGACAAACCAATTTCCTCTAAAAATACACCTTAAACGTAAAACAAGAATATTCTAACATTTCGGAATAGTACAATGTGGCCAAAAGTTCCGTCAAGATGACAGAAATGCCCTAAATTTCATTTTCGGTTTTCTAAGGCCCAGGATCCAGGACAGCTTTGAGTAATTTAATCAAAGCTTTCCAGGATCGAACTGCGCAGAGGGCATGGCACAAACTAGGTTACAAAACCGCCAGTTGGCGCCACAATCGCTCGTTCCACAACGCATTGCAATTGCCCGGCAGGTGGAGCAAAGTTTCCGTCATTGACCTTCGAAAAGATCACAACACGTCGACCGCCACGTTTCCAACGTTTGTCCATGCGCAATGTCATTCAGGAAAGTTCATATTACTGGCGTGATGAGGGAAAAGGGGGGGTTTTAAAGGATGTAGGTGTCACTAGCTGCGTTTCCGAGATGTAGTCGATGGAATACTGAAGTGAGGTGGATTGCACGTTATATCATAGAGCACGAGGGGATCTCCCCCTGGTAGAAGCCCCCAGCGATTTCGGCCAGCGAGCAGCAGCAATACGCAAGCAGTCAGTTACGGCGCTCTTGGGCGGCAGGGGCGCTCCATTAAATACCCCCATCTAATACTCTTCACAATTAGTAAGGAAACGCGACGAGGCGCGTTGCTCGAATGTCCCCAAGTCCTATTATGCACACGTCACTTCCGGCGTGAGTAGAGGGGACACGCTCTCCGGTTGGCCACTGGCTTCCAGTGGTCGCTTGCCCGCCTACTTGTTCTTGTCCCCGAGATCTTTGGGTTTCGTGTCCATTTGCTGGGCTGAAGCCATGCTGGCGTTTGTGTTGGGGTAATTCTTTTCCAGGAATTTGAGGGACTCCGTGAGAAAGTTCTGGACAGCGGTCAGCGCCGCCACGATGGCCGGGCTGCCGAAACCATGCGTGATGAGCGAGAAGTGCGTCAGGTGGCGCTGGATGTTGGGATCAAGAATGGTCTGCGGCCGAGTATTGCACAGAGGAGATCGGTCCTGGTTTAATAAGTCCACCATTTCTTTGGTCAATTGCCTGAAGCAAAGAAGCGTTTGTCAATTATATGTGTAACTCACTCGTTGTCTAAATCGCACACGTGCATGTATTTCGAGAGTGACACAACTAAACAATTGCAATTTACAGGAGAAACAAATTTCTAAATAGTTTTCTCATAGAGCATTGTTTCAAATGTGACAAATCTACCAATCTTGCAAAATCTATCAGGTTACACGGTGATGTAATACCACCTTCAACCGGAAATTGACAAGTTTTTTAAGTTGTGTCACTATTGAAATATGTGCGATATGCAAATAAAAGCAGTCATTAAAATTAATACGCTACAGTTTTTAAAGTTTCGAAATTAGTTTTTTTACTTAAAAGATTTAACGATTGAATTTCTTTAATTTCAGCATTTTGTTCACTACCAATTGTTGAAAATAAAAATATAAACGCTTTTCAGCGATATATGCGAGACAATTCATTGTTCTTTCTAGATATTTTTTTCCTTTGACACAAGGTAGCTGTTAAGTTCTTCACCAATTCTACTTATAATAAGAAAACACAAAATTCCGTTCTAAACACGATAATACGATAACACGATTATACACCAGCCACAAGATGGTGCGAGTAGATTTCTCGCAAATACAACGTCTAAACACGATAAGACTATTTTTTTTAAACCCGTTTGAAACGTAATTTGGTGAAGCTGAGTATGAACTTAAAGGAGTGAGTACTTTATTTTATCAAATTAACAAAATTAACATTTGTCAATTTCACAAAAATGTGAAAATAAAAAAATCAACCGCAAAGCCATAAATATAGATGCTTGCATGCAAAAAAGTTTCATTTCACAAAAAAAACTTTGAAAACTGCTTTTGACTCTTGCCAAAGACTCACTTTGTGGCGAGGATCATTTCCTTTCGTCTGTATTGTTCCGAAGGATCCGATGAGTGCTGCCTGCAGAGGTACTCGCCTACTTGACGGGCAGGGAACTCGGTTTCACAAACATAACCAAAGTCTCTGGCAAGATGGATGGCTTCACCTAAAATAATGAAACAAACAAAAATGCGGTATGTGCTTTTTTCTAGAGTATTTGTGACCGATTTCAATCACAATTTTCTTATTCCAAAATCCGTTTATAGTTGGTAAAATCCCGCGGGCCCAGCAGTTGCGCAAAATGCGTCATAGATGGCGCTGGGATCTTCACCTGTAGCAATCATTTTCAACGCGGCCATAAGCCGTTGCTGACTTCACAAGCTATCAAAGAATACGCTGAGATTTTGGATCTGGTCGGTCCGCAACAGGTCTATCGGTTTTCACAAAAACAGATTGCGCTTCCTTAATGTTCATGGAGGGGATCATATCAAGGTAAAGCAAATATCTGCTGCTTTAAATAACGCAACAATAGCTTTGAGAAAATTTAACGTGGAACTTAGTTTTTTTTAATCATCCCGATTGAAATATCTCCAACTACAGAATAAATAAAATAAAAATTATTCTTCCATTGTTTCCTTCATTTGCCATCCAAATTAGTGTTAAGCTACGAAAAACTGAATTTAGCAATGAAGTTGGTGATCAACCAGATGGCGTGGATTAGGCATAGGTATTTATCCTAAATATTCATTTGCTCAAACTTTTCCCATTTATGTTGGAAAGTTCCATAACCTTGAGGGCATTCTGACATTTAGGCAACCGATGATATTCAGACCGACTTGCGACTGAAAATCTCCAGATTCCAAAAGATGACCGAATCCCTTTGGATTCAACACGCGTGGCTTCCGGGAGGTGGGGGTAGGGGGTAAAGTACATGGAAATTTAAACCCAGGTTTTCATTGAGTGCATGGATATATACATGTAACATCGTGAAACAGCATACGCCAGGCATAAATCAACGGCGACAGGAGAGTGAAGCAGTCCGATAAATCTGATAATGGACAGAAATGTAGGGCGAAGATGTCAACGTTTTTCGTGTTTTTCGTTTTTGTTGCCCAAATTCTCGACCCATGCTCGTGTCACCCACCTCGCCTACCTGGGCGAGGGGGGCATTTGAATGACGCCGGCTCATTAAGGTGGCGCCAGGCAACGCAGCACCGCTAATTAGAAACGTGGTAGGGTCACATTGTCCGGCAACGGGACCACAAATGGGGAGTGGAACAGAAGAAGACAGCTTTGGTAATTGTGAACTCTGACCCATGTAGGGCCCTTAGGCCCTTCACCTGGAAGGTGGGCTGGGAGCTGAAGAATGAAAATATAGAAGTGGAGGCAAAAATAGCCCCGAAGAGGATTAAGGTGACCATGAATGGCATGAAACAAACCCTGGCAACAAATACCCGACTTAACACATGACCAAATTTGAAATTCTAGTCACTAGTTTTGCATTATTCTATATTAAGAAATACAACTGTTTAACTAAGCAATTGTATAAATCAGCAGTTCAAACTAGCGCGAATAATGTAATCAAGTTTTGAATTATGTAGAAGTTATGTAATTATTTCTACTTTTTAATTACTGAATATTTTTTGTGTTAACCTAGATGTTTTTTCTTCAATACGAACTTTAATAAAATGCGTTCAACTCAAACATAAAATATAATGTCGATAATTTAAAATGTTGTTTCCTGACACGTTCCAGTTGAAAATTATTTTAAATAAGGAAATTGTTGATTTCTGTTGAATGCTACACCAGCTTTCGACAAATTTCTTTGACACGTTCGTTATTATTATTTAACTCACGTTACATTTGAAATTATATCACATGCATTAAAAACAAACTGCAAAATTTCCTTTTGGCTTATATTCCAAGCGAATGTGTCAATAATTCCCACTTAAGTGTTTTACCGTTCCATTTCGAAATGTTACAGGAAAGAAACTAGCTAGCCTGCCTAGATGTTGAATGTGTTTGAAAGCAAGCTTGCATGCGAATTGTGTTCTCTACCGCGGATCATTTTGAAATATCCTCAACATTCGATAAAACATTAGCGTCTCTCGGAATTTTTACCTCTGAAAGTATTTGCTTTATTACCATCTCAAACAGTCCCCCCAAAAAAGGGGGGGTGTCAAATTTGGTAACGGCGTGTCAGGTAGACACCATATGGCAGACAGCGCCATTATGCGTGCGTCAACGGCGCTCAGAAACCGGACAATAAAAGCGGCCTGGGCGAGAAAAAAACCGCTAATTTATTATAAATAGCCGAAGCAATGCACTTCGTGCAAGGCAAAAATATGCATAATTAAAATGCGTGCGGAGTTATGTTTAATTAGCATTTTGAAAGAGGCCGGGAAGGAGAAGGAAAGTGGCACCATAATTCATAGAAAACATCTTGGGAGAAAAAAAAGCCGCCATTTTGCGAAAACCAAAGAGCAGTTGTTACAAATTTGTGAGAAGATTAATTCAGTCAGGAAATGTCAGGGGGGAAATCGGATTCTTGATAATACGACAATTTAATTTTTTTTTCTGGGTTGGTTATCAACATGTATAATAAACATGTACATTCCGAAAAAAAAAAGTGTAGTATGCATCATATTCTTCCATTTTTTTTATAAAAAAACACACGTATTGTTAAGAAAGAATGAGCATCCATGATTTTTTAAAAAATAATAGCACTCTTTTAAACTGCACGTAAAGATCTACGCCTCTGTAGGTTTTTTTCTCTCCTAATTTCTCCACCCTTTCTTGCTTCTAATCGGAAAAGATGAAAGCAAAAGTTTTGCTTCTTGAATGAACGACGTCGAGGTGTCCACATGACTTGTTTATGTAAACTCACTGACTTTTTAAGGACTTTACAACTTCAAATTGTTTTAAAGACTTAGCAAAAGAGTTGTAACGTGATTTAGCAACTGTTCAGTGATTAAACCATCATCATCATCATCATCAAATCAACAACTCCAGTTTCAACCATTTGTAGAAGCCATGTTACGATCCTGTGATAGTCCTTTTAAGTCATTTCTTTCAAACTTTACTTCCAGGGCAATTCATTAATTCTGTTTACTCAAGCACATAACACAAAGGTGTATATTTGCGGCGTATTACCTTCCACTAGTGACGTCAGAAGTGTGACGTTGGCGGCTTTTCTTCGTCCTGCTGGTAAATTTAACCCTATCTGGTCCAACTTCTCTCGTAGACACCGACCGCCATTCTTCGATTTCGCCCTGAAAATATCAAACAGAAAACTAATTAGGAAATTATTATGGATTTGCTCCTCCTCCATGCTGGTGGAATCTCCCAAATGACATTTTAAATGATAACCCGTGCGTTCATCCCACGCTCCCCGCCGCGATAATATAGATTATTTCGCTCTAATAGGCTTGCAAACGAGATGCTAATGGAATGTTAGCGGTGATCATTTTCAACACTCATACCCCAACAGAATATTCACGTTTTCTCTTTTCACCCCCAGATTCTTGATATTATTAATTTGGCAGAAAATAACTACTAAAATAACCTTAAAATATGGGTGTTCCATACATTTCGATTAATGCTCACACTTATTTTTTTAAAAAAACACGACTTCAGCGCATAAACTAATATAATGCTTCATTTATAAGGGATGCAGCTGACATTTGTACCAACAACGACATGCAATTCAGATGGTGCCTGCATGTAACATCCAAACATTCTAAACATGGCCTGCTTTTAGGCATTAGTGATTTGTTGTTCATCATGTGGTTATGGCTAAAAACGTTCACCGATTATATAGCTTATAATTAAAATATACAGCCATATTAAAACTTGCAGATGTTTTTTATGCGATGTCCGAACCAAGAATTTTGTATGCGGAGATATTTAAGTTTTAAATAAACTTTACATGGGCATTGTATACTCAGGGTTCGTGCTAAAATTAACAAAAGCATTTCCCTGACGTTTTGAAACTAAATTCTGTAGCAAAACACCAAAGGGAATAGTTATTAATAACATATCAGTAAAATATAATTATTTTAGCTGATAAAAAAGGCAATGGCCCGGAAATTATTAGAACTGCAAAAAACTGACAGTTTGTTCTTAATAAATATTCCCTCCGATGTTTTTGCTTTAGCATTTACTTTTAAAACGTCCGTGAAACTTAATTGGGTTGGTCAGGCAAAGTCAGAGAAATGCTTTTGCAAATTTTAGCTTTTTCCTTTATCAGTACTTGGAACAGCTTCCATCGAAAGTACCATTCAATACATATCCATAAGGGATTGACCTGCCCCTGATTTTAGAGCAAAAAAGGAATTTTTCCTGACTATCCCTGGTTATTTTTCTCTTCCTTGACTATCCCTGACTTTCCGTGGGGATCTGTGTAGGTTACATGTATTTTACAATACATGGCAGTTAGTGGGGATATACGACCATATTAAGATAACAGTATGTCGATACATGGTAACACGATTCACGGTGTTTCCTGTGTTTATCCCTATTAACAAAGCGGCACAGCGATGGCGCTAGTGTGCTTGTGTGGATGCAGGGTAAATGAAGCACGATCTTCACGCAGTTTTGATTGTTTTTATGTATTCTCCGTTTGGAAACATAGTTTCTGCCGAATTCCGCTGCACTGCCAGACATTTCCTTGCATTGATGATACATTTCAAAGAAATTATTTCTCAAAAGGCATGAACGAAACTGGGCAATTAACGGGTTACGTGTCTTAACGACTGACCAATGCCATGGAGGAGCGCAAACTGAACGCCAGTTGTTGCCTTGTTGGTTCGCCAACATTTTCTCAGAAATCTTTCGGGGCGCAGAGGTGATGTCACGGCATCACGGAAAATCCATTGTGACGTCAGGCACCGCCCCCTGGCCTCCAGCCTGTGCCCACAAAAAATGCCCGAAGAGAAGCCTTGGAGCGCAGCCCTCAAGGCCACCGTCCCCCCTCGCGCCTTGCACCTGTCAAATTCCTATCCGCCTCCCTCCCACCCCCCAGGGGGCGCTGCGCTTTTTTTTTTTGTCTCAGAAGAGGTACCTGAAGGTACTCCCAAGGTACCTGGACATAAAAGAGAACCTGTCGGCATATCCGATAAACATTTTTTTCTCCAAATGCCAGAGGTGGACCCCTGTAACCCCTGGGGGGACACTCCGAGTGAAGGATTTGAGGGGAGGATCCAAAATTCCTGAGGGCTGGGGGACAAGGGGCGCTCGCTAACCCCCCAAATTACCTGTTCTGATGGCTGCGATAGGCTCTGCTCGACTGATATTTGCTGGTGTTTTCCGCTCTAAACTATCTGAGATGATCAAGGGAAATTTTGCCATTTGGAATCTAGGGCCAAATGGGATATACACTACAGTACCAAGACATGGATAGTCCTAATGGATAGTGCTAGAATGACTCCTAAGCTTCTCAGCCGACTTACAGGAAATGCAAGTAGAAGTGCAATTCAGTATTTGGTATTATGGGGTTTAAACCTTTCTGCAAAAACCTAAACTAAATGTAAATGCATCACAATTTTGATACCAACTATCATACTTATGCACTCTCTTGCTCGTGGTCCTATCATTTTATTCAACCATAGTTTACACTACAACTAAACAAGAATCATTCTTATTAACATTGAAATTTCCTAATCTAGATTAATTATCCCAATTTTGTAACAATTTAATTATTAGTCTCTCATTTATATAAATTCACCAACTGAACCTTGTACAGCCTAAAAAATAGCATGTCATTTCCTCGCTGGAGAACCGAAAAATACGTGCACTAATCATGTAATGCTCATCTAATTATTGTTTTTATGTATTGTTTATGATTTAATTAATGTAGTTGCCTGAAGAAGACCAAAATAAGTGGTCGAAACGTAGCAAATAAAATTTCTACTTGGCTGAGATTCTCCTGGTCATCCTTCTGTTATACACCAGCCACAAGATGGTGAGAGTCGACTTCTCACAAATACAACAATTTTGATGACATTAAAATTCAACAGATTGTGAGATTCGTGTTTATTTTATGAAATCCAGAGGAAGGAAGCATTAGCAATGGACAGGCAATATATTAAAACTTAAAGCCAATCTTTCCTTCTCGGTGATCCTAGAGTTGCAGGCAGGCCAAATGCAAATATTGGTAGCCCCTAACCAGGAAATGAAATTTTGCAGAGACATCTTCGAACACTGCAGACATTTCAGCAAAAAAAGAGCACAAGACAAAGACACTGATTAACCGCGAGGAATGTCGGAATCACATTTTGTATTATCTAAATACACATCTCGAGCTTGAGACCCAGATTCTCCCCTTCAAAAATTGAAAGAAGTTTTTCTTAAAATCAAGAAAGCCTGATTGCATCATTAATTGTAGTTGAGCGAACAAAAAGTCCAAACTCGGCCCAATTTGAAACCACATGCATCTACCAATGAAAAAATAATATAAAAAATTGGGGCAAGATCTTTTTTCCATCAATTCGTAAACATCTTGACGCGAGTTTTTTGGTTGCCAAATAAAGAGAAAACAGATGACCTCCAGCTTATCCTGGACTAAATTACCTCACATTTACCTGTACAACAAAACCACAAAGGATTCAACAAATGAAACTAAAATACCAACATGATCTGTTGCAAGTAACTGCTGGGGTAATCTATTTAGTAACCATCCTAGGACACCGAATCGTGCAAAGGCCAAGCAAAATTTGCAAATTATTGAAATGAAATGTTTTATTTTGACATTTTAAGGGAAAAATCCATTAATTCATCAACCATCATTAACATGATCAATAGCAATGTTGCTTTTTAAGCACTTCTAGACAAAGTATTAACAAATTAGTTAATCCTAGAAAAGCAACAGGATGAATGGTGATTAACAGTTCTGCTGGGTTGAAATATTAAAAATGCACAAATCGCATACACATGCAACCTGACTTGATTGCTAGATCCTTTAAGCAAGACTAATGCACATGTAGGTTGTTGCTAACTCAATTGATTCCTTGAAAAAATTCATTCAGAAACAGTCCACTGTCATGGGTGATCGACCAACCACTCCAGGGCATTTGAGCAAGTGGCAAAGAGCTAGAAGAAGACCTATATCTAAGGAAAAGACAAAAATGAAAGGGGGAAAGAGGGAGGGAGCAGTTAATGACAGGTAACCACGCGCACCAAACAGGTTCCCCCTTTGTGTGTGTACATGTACAGATGTATGAATATTGCATACTGGTAAGAAAAAGACTGAAGGAAAGCACGCCAGTCACTTGGAAAAAGGCACATGACCCACCTAGCACGCCTGGCTGGTGATGAAATCATAAGAACAGGTAAAATTGTTGGCGGAGTGGGACATGTAGCAGCCACTGGTGGAGGGCACACGATTTGTCAACTGTGGTGTTCAAACTGACATCAACAAAACACAGCTTGAAAATGCTGGACTATTGGCAGGATTAACCAGGTATTAGGAATTGTAAACTGAATGAGCAGAGAAGCTATTTCTGACATCAAGAAGGCTTGGGAGAAGATGCCCATACAGAGAAGGGGCAGCCTATATACATGTAGATTACCATTTGAATAAAATGCTTCACTTGCTTCATTCTAAAATAAAATTCTGCTCCTGCATCCCATTGTCAACAGTACTTATAAACAAATCCATAATGATGGACTCGTTTTTGGCGAATTCTATGTATGCTGTACTCTTTAATAGTATTTCTAAAAATATCCATCGCATTGCCATTTAAATATTGATTAAAATCTTTGATTAGCTGTTTTTCAAAAATGTTTTGTAATGTTCTTAAAAACATTTTGCATAGAAATGTCGACTAAGCTCCACAATTTGTATCGTTTTTTTCAAAACAAAACAACTATATATGCACACTGTACATAGCGCAGGTCACAAAATTACTTAATGAGCAGTTTGAGAAGGGACCTACATTTCCCATCTAGCCTGGGCCAATCACCACCCTACAGCCATCTAGGTTCACAGCCAAATCGAAGTGACACTGTGACACTATGCCACTGATGATAGGCTGTCTGACTAGTTCGACCAGTCCAACTGTCTTATCAAATTGACTGTCATGTCCCATCTTAGCTATGCTGTCAAACAAGGGATCAATAAAAGCCTTGTCCTGATCAAAATGGCAACAACAGTTGCTACACTGTTGAATAAAACAGTTAATTTGTATGGGCATGTTTACACTGTACATACCAAAGCTTCTATCAAGCAAATAAGAAGCTATAATATCAGGCCAGGTTAGCAGCAATGCTTTGCACCTGACATTCAGGAGACCTGGATTTGAAACCTGAGTTTTTAATCATGAATGTTTTTTGTGATTTTCAAAAGTTGCATTTAGAAAATGCTGGGCCATGCCTGCACATCTACCCATTTTCATTAAATTCTCAGTTTCTCCACTTCCAAGATATTCAAGGTAGCCTAAAACGGCCATCAGGAATCGTTTCCTAGAGCGGTTAAAAGCATAAAGCAGTCTGCTGCAGTCACCGCGCGCTCCTCCCAACATGCCACGTTCTTGACCCGACCAGAAACCCGGGCTCCTGTGGGAAACCAATTACAGATGTTAATAAGCGAAGTGCCTGCGCTCCCCCCGGGGGTTCCCGACCCCCTGAATTACACATCGACCCCTCGTATTCGCGCTCGTGGGCCCAGCAGGACCCCCTTAAATGGATAATCTAATTTTTAATTAACAATTTAATGTTTTGTATAATTTCAACATGGCTAAAAAGGCGAAAGGCTAATAACAAGTTGCCGTCTGCTAAGGGGAAGATAAATCAGTCTCCAAAATTCGCTAAAGTGCATAGGGGGCGGGAACTGCGCAGAGACCCCTCATTGGTCGAATTGAAGGGGGGACCGAGCCAGTGGGTGATCAATCAAACGCGGCTGACGGCTGGGCAGTGGGACCGGTCAGGTGTCCTAGAGGTGCAGGAAGGGGTAAAGGGGGTCATTACACCTGTGCCTGGAAAACAGCAGATTCACGCCCGCATACCTGAGAGCAAAGGCCAAGTATGCAAACGAGGGGATTAATAAGGGATTTGGGTTCAAAGGATTAGCCATTTAATGAAATGGTGCGTTAATAAATAGCAATTAAAACAGCGCTAGAGGTTGCGGGGGTCACAGACACGGGTTAAATTGGGAGACCAATGCATGGGATTTGGGAGAGACGAATTTAAATAGGCAATGGGATGCGTGTATGCTACTTGTCTTTCATTTGGTCACTCAGCTTCGTTAATTAGCGAATGATCAACGAATACATTGAACGGAATTGCTTTAATTTAAGATTGTTGGGCGATGCACGTGTGCACCATAGTTTTTGGGAACGTCATGCAAGGCTAGTCTCATCTCAAATGGAAATTATAGCGGCATAACACCTATTAGTGAAAAGTGAATCGCATTAACAGCTTCTTTCAGGATTGCTTTATTTTTTTTCAAACTATTTGTACATTAGCATTTGCATAATCCGGCATTAACGCCAGGGTTACGGGAGATGCACCTGCCACTCGTGTTGACAAGCTGTCATGCTTTCGGACGTCACCCGGAGGCCCTTTGACCCTCGCCTGAAAGGTAATTCCTTCCGCATGCGCGGATTATGGCATAGCAAATCGTCCATGGCCAGTTCCACCATTCTGTTTCGGACGTACAAGTATTAATAAATCAGCAATTAGAAGACGAAGGCTCACTAAAACTAAGATAGGTGTACAAAGTGTAGAAGAAGCAGACGGTTTGCAACAATGCAAAGATTTCAAGATTAATAATTTGAAGGAAAATGTGAACTGAAAATATGCGCATATACAGTGTACATGTATTAATACCATTAAAAATACATTGAATTTACAAGATTATTCAATTCAATTCAACTTAAAGATCTGAAGTTTAGGATTCTGCACACCATTAAGGTTATTTGCCACTCACATACTGTAGTTAATAATGAGTTACGTTTAAAATGTATGCAACATACATGCACAACAACTGAATGATTAAGTAGATAATGCCGATCTGCTTGTCACTATTAATGGAAAACACATCTTGCCTCAAAAATTTATTTTTATACTAAAATATCAGTTTTATAAACTTGGAGAATTGTGAAATGCTTTTGAATATTTCATTTTGCCAAAAAAGCTGCCTAACTGACTTGTAACCAGCCATAGCCTATCATAGCCTCAAAGTATTAAATCATGTCAACTTACTATTTTATGGAAACAAATTTTCCTAATCGGTTTTGAAAACCAAGCGAAAGCTTATTTCTGTTCGAAAGATGCAACATTTATAAAAACAAAACGTTGAAAAGTTTTATAAACAGACTTTCTGAAGTTCAAAAAAATTGATTATGCTTGAAGAAATTCTTTTTAATGGTTTGCAAGGCATGAATGAAATTATTACATGCAAGGAGTTTATTTTGTATCTGAAAATTAATTTGCACAAAGGGCCACTAGGTGAATATGAGACTGCGCTTGAGCTAGCAGCTAAATAGCCCACTTTCCACAAAACATACGTTTAATTTACAAAGTTACGTAAATTTAACGTGAGGTCCATTCTACAAAGTTGCATAATAATTAAAGGTACATTCGAATTAAAAAGTGCCCCGCCCAGGGTACCTCCCATAGGGCCAACACTCCACCCCTGGAGGGAGAACAAAAAAAACAAGGAGTAATTTCACCCTTTGGTACGTGCTTTTCGCTGCCCAAGCAGGTCCGGGCCAATTTGGAAGTTTACACACGTATGGCGTGATCAAAATTCGCTGGGCCTTATAATTACAGTATGGTTTAAAGCGCGGGTAATTACTAGTTGGCCAACAGAGGGCGACAAAAAACGCAAAAGAAAAAAAGACACGGCCAGGGATGCTTTTTTGCTCGGGCTGCAATTGCCTGGGAAACGCAGATTAAATTGTTATCGAGAATTAATATGCGGCGACCGAACAGACCAGTTCCGATACCAGAGAATTGCACTTTCGCCATCTTACGAGCCTAATAAATCCGAACACAAAGTACATCTAGCAGGAGGTGAGAAAGCAAAGTTTGTTTGCTGTGCGTGCCACCGGCTCGTCCTTAAAAACCCGGCGATGATTGGTCAATTTGCTGCTTATATGTCTACTTTTGCCGCCCGCAGCGCCCTCTAGGAACACCGCGTCCGTGGCTTTAATGAAGGCAAGCCCAGGGCCCTATTCCACAAATGGAATGATATGGAGTGATAGGCACAAGTTGTTGTGTTCCACAAACATAAATCC
>JAQIXS010004466.1:0-15038 GCA_034700785.1 Rossiulus vilnensis
ATTTAAACCGATTTTTAGATGGACTCGACAAGCGGACTTGAAAAAATTTGAAGATAGCAAACGCTGCTGCGCTGTCGTCTGGATACAAGGCCCCGACGATAGAATAGCACTGGAATTGCAATAAACAAATTACAAAAACATAGCTCCGACGCCAAGAAACTAAATTATTACCATCTATTAAATAAAACCAACGATACTTACTTGAGTATTATAGCAACTATCGGCAAGTCCCAGTAGAAAGCTGCAGAGCAATGCTATGTGCATGCTAAATGAAAAGTAATTAAAAATAATATGAAGGTATGCCGCATAGGTAAATAAAAATAAAAAATACCTATAATTGATGTTAATGTTCCTGACATTAAAAAAATTTCACGTAAAAATTGCTCTAACAAATTTACTTAAAATCGCAGATATACAGGGTTACCATATCTTATTCCTTATATACATTAAAATTAAACAAACCACTTTGTGTATATTGCAAAATCTGCTGGCTGCATGGCAAATGTATTTTGTACGCTATTAAATAAGAGTCGGTGTAAATTAGACTTACTTTGAATGTATATAGGCATAGTCGTATGTATCTTCGAGGGCTGATGAAAATGGCAAATTTATAAAAATCAAAAAGAAGCTGACCATATGCACCAGATAGCCCAGCATGATAATTGGATCTCTTCCATAGCGAATAGTTTTCTTTCCCAAGAGACCGAAAGAGGCGCCACCTAAAATTGAGATATAAAATATTAGATGCAAGTACATGTAGAATGAATCCTAGAATAAAGGGGAAAGAATATCAAAATTTCTTACGATTGCACCATTTGCAGGTATTGAATTATCAAATAAACAAAGGTAATAAATGCCAAAAATGGCAAAAAATTTGAGATAATGTAATGCGCCGATTGCATTATTACCAACTATTTCGCCAACTCCAATGAACACCCCATTCATTCCAATAAGGCCTTTACTATTCTTCAATTGAAACGTACGTCCAACGCAGGTGCCATAAACGCCGCTGAAAAATCCTAATTCAAGGCCTAAAAACATAACAATATCATCTAGAGTTTAAGTAATATCAAACGCGTGTAAGTAGCGGTAGACAAATTTTACGCAATTAATCGTTAATTTAAACGGGATAATTATAAATAAAGCCATGATACAAGAAGAGCATTTTTAAACGAGGAGCATATTCGGATAATATGCAATGAGTCACACTAACTTACCAGTGTAGAAAAATGTAAAACTTAGCAACATCATTCTGTTGGTCATCAGCAATTTAATTGCGTTATCTAAAGTGACAAATGAATAGAAAGAATTAAAAGGGAAAAATCGAGGTCGTAAAAATGCCAATGAATAATTGGAATAGTAACATACTAATTGATTGCAGCGGTCGCACATTGTCAGTTCTGTAAAAAAAAATCAATAGTAAAATGTTTTGCATAACAGTAAATATATTGCAAGTTATGACGCGTGACACCAAAGACGGGATGGACAAGACTCAATTCGCACACATGCCCATGCAAGTCAAGGACATCGAAAGAAAATCACAGACAAACAGCCAGCCCGCAATACACCGGACCTTATGAGCCACACGGGGGCTCATAAAGTCACGTCATATGCCGGTAATTTTTCCAAAACACTAGAAACGTTGCGTTCGTTTTTTTATAAATAAGGCTATTGCAGCCCTGCCTCTCTATTCTCAATGATAGCAAATCACCAATTGTTTTTTATATAACAAAAGAATGCCTTATTTTTCGTGTGAAATTTACTGTTTTTTTTAAATTTGCTTTTTTTTAACCCTGAAAATAATTTTAAATTTGAAAAAACTTGCCTTTACTTATTCAATTTTAACAAATGAAATGGGTGTGACGTCAGTGACCTTGAATGTGTTTAATGTGTGTGTACTTACAGTTGAACGTTCTCACTGCGGAAGCCAATCATAAGCAACACTCCAATTGCTGCCACTGAAGTAAGCACTGCGAAGATTACTGTTCGCTGACTTTTCTCAATGGTCTGTGAATCACCGATTTGATAGTAGTAGAACAAGTTTCCGAACAAAAGACTGAAATAGAAGAAAAATCGATTGAGCTCTTAATGAAAAGGAACATTTTTAAAGTTAATAAAACAATCATGCACATGTATTTAAATGCACTAGCATAACAATTTGGTAAAATGAGTAATTATAAAAGAATAAGTTATTTTTACAGGCCTACTACTTTAATAGGTAATCAAAAAGTTTTAAAAATCAAACGGTTGATATGGCAAAGCGCTTACTTCAATAGAAAAAGAATTCTTGTGAATTAAAATAGTAACAAGTACTTTATTAAAAAAAAAATTGGTTTTGCACACATTTTTATGAGGACTCAACATGAAAATACCAACTTGTATCGACAAAAGCGTTCTTCATTCTCAATTTTTTTGAACACAATAAGTATAAGACTATTATTATGGTCATGACTTTTGACTCCAAAACGAGATTTCTTCAAGACACTATCGATTCACCTGCATTGCAGCATTGCCCAAAATATTCCTGAGTTTCGAGCAATAGTTGTAGACGTCGAATTCACTGTCAGAAAATTTCCTTGTGCAGTCCATATTACTATAAAAAGAATAGTGTCACATTGCGGGCAATTTAGTTATTTTAAAGAGAACTTATTCAGTTTAAAACACAAAGAAATAAAATCCAAAAGACCAACTTGCAGCCGCTATTCCTATGAGCACCGATCCCAGATATAAAGACCATGTGTAAGGGTGGAGAAATAGAGCTACGTACAATCTAATGAAGACGATAAACATAACATAAACATCTATACATGTACATAGATGAAAATGCACAACGATTTAAAATTTAAATTTGAAAACTTCATGATTCAATCAATGTGTTCTTTATTGAACACGTATGCTAAAATGCGCTTTTGAGTAAAACAGAACTGCATGAAATGCATATCGTATAAACAAGTGCGTAAGAATCATTTAATTATTAATAATCTATAAAATAAAAACACATAAAACCTTTCCATTAGGAAAATATTACGTTAAATTACTTTTTACTTTTTAATAGTAATAATAGTAATACTAGAAAAAAATAACTTACGTATACACAACTCCTCCGAGAAACATGGACCATTTGGCCGATAGCAAACCAACTACGACAGGGGCTATCCAATTAGCCGCCGCAAAAACAATATAAACAATGGCTAAACTGAAATAAGAATTTACATAAACATATATTTTATTCGTATTTTTTTAAAGATGGTATCTGTGGACTATTTAAATGGCATTTACCTAATGAAGCCATCACCATTAAATGACGGGTCTTCTTCTTTGTAACTGGTTAAAACTGTTTGCTAAAAAACAAAACAAAAAAAACATGTTCAAGTTAGTTGAGTACCACTGAAACGGTTCAAGGTATGATTTCAATAAAATCGAAGAATGACCGAACAACGTTCCTAACTAATATCAGCTAACTACTGAAAAATATTGAACTGATACCAATTTCGAAAAAATTCGCACTATCGTAAGTCCTTCCTTAAAAAGGACAAGCCACCTGAATATAAAAAGACAAAAACTGCACAACTGCACAAATTGCAATTAAATGCAATGTCCGTTTACACTTGCGTTCACACCATGTATTGTAATGGCAGTACCAACATTTGTATAACAATTAAATTTGTTAGAAATAATTAAAAATAACACCAGGAATACACGAGGTTAATACATTGTACTTTGGAGCAATAAACATGTAGAAAATGAGTTTTTTTCTTCTTTAGTTTTGAAATCTGGGTTACTTTCTCATATACTGAAAACCACAAAGTAATTATTCTTTTTGTTTTCTAGTGATCTAGTAAATTTTATTGAAATGGAAGCAACTTTTTCATGCTGTGGGGGGACTGTCTGTGTTTGCTTACCATAAGGCAGCTAACTACTGTTAACTGTTGACAAACGCATGTTTTCAAGCTTCAAGTCAAATCTCTCTACTAATTTTTGTGTCTGACTGACGGTATGTAAACTGCGATAACTGAATTTAGACAGCTAAAAATTTTCTTATCAAAATAAACAGTACGGAAAACGTCACTTTAAGACTCGTCTGTGGGACTAGTCTGCGTCAGACTTTCAGGCAATGACGTTAAACGGATCAAGAATAAATAAAAGTAATGGTGCAGTTAAATGCATGGTGTTTTCAAAATGCAAACGATTTTATTTCAGTTTGAACATTTTGTATTCGACCACTACAGGTAGTTTCTATTATTTTTTTAATACTGTAAAATATTGCAATTCTGCATAGCGCTTTCCTAAATTTCTATTACATTCTTATGGTTGAAACAAAATTACTCATACATTTTTGCTTCAAATACTTGTTGTAATGGCGAAATTTATTTGTACACGTGTAGATTTGTTTTATAACTTTAAAATACTATGATTAATTATAAAAGAATAAACTATTTTTAAAAAAATATTACGTGTCCCCCGATAACGGGTTTTTCCTGCAATGCAAGCTGCGAAGGTAATTACATAACCTTTTTTTAATGTAAATAAACGGTACATTTTCAAATAATAGAAAATAACCTAGACCCTAGAAGACAATCAATTATGTACTGGAAAAATTAGATTTAGCAACTGAAGCAAAAATGTGCAATTTTTTTGCATTCGAATTTTATTTGTAAAAATGTTTATTTTTGACAATAAACACCAGTTATTATAAAATGAAAAAATGAAGTATTCATTATCATAATGATACACATAAAATCGTATAAATTACTGAAGACGTTAACGTACTCTTCTTTTCATCTGGATTTCGTTATAAAGTGTTAACATTCTAAGGATTTTAAAGCGTCTATTTAACAGTACTTTAAAAACCGTAGATGTAATCTGGGTCATCATTTTATCTAATACTTAGACGATATGTGATGATTAATATAAATATGCCACCAATAACGACAAAAGTATGGCCGTTAATACAACATAGGGGGCAGTAATCTCTATAGATTAAACCAGGATTAAAAGGTTGTCAAAATGTTTATTATCAACCAGTCAATGAGAAATGAAATATTCAATCAATAAATAATATAATTAATCATGTTGACAAGGAATTAATTTCATAAAATACAGAAGCAGTTCATGCACGGAAGATGATAATCAACGTTTGATATCCGATATCATGAACGTCAACTAAATGTACATTATCATCATATAAATAAAGACAAATAATCAGCTTGGGAATGCCAAACTGACTAACCTTGTGTACATCAATTCCCTTCTTATCGGAAGCGTCAACAAGTGAAAATCATTTATCACCGATTTTGACTAAAAATAATTCAGATATTTCGCTATATCAACACTAAGCGATGTCGGTGTAGGCCTAATCTAATGTTGAAAGCTTGCAAATATCGTTAAAAAAATAATTTTGCAAATTTCAAACAAAATCAATGAAAGTATCCATTACAAAATCCATTAATTCGTTAACTCCATAACAATCAAACTACGAAGCGATAATACTGTAAATATTTAAAGAAATGAAATTTTGCATACGCCATAGGCTCGTAATACATCGTGTTTTGCGCTTTTTATTACAGTATTTGTTGGCTTTAGAAACTCCGTGAGTTGTTCGGTGATAGTAATGATGACTGATAAGACGTAGTTTGCTGCAAAAATCACTGCAGGTCCACCATTAAAAATAGTAGGCTACAATATTTGAATGGGAGTAATTTGCTCTAAAACAACGATGACAATCGCAAATGGTGAAATAACGAAAGTAGCAATGCCTGATAAAGATTCACAAGATATCGTTAGATGTTAAAGTTTACTTTCGCTTTGAATATACGTAATTGTCAGATGGCCAACAGATAAACATTGGATTATTAAATGATAATACACTTTACAATGTACATGTCACACTGCTGTTGACAAAACCCTCTCCAAATGAAATCAGCACAGCATGTCGCCACTGACAGTACAGCAGATAGTCGAATTTGAAGTGACATTCCATTTTTAATGTTTTCAGATAAATGGAGTGAAACGTTGACCAAAAATCAAGTGCAACATGATTGCAAATCAGATTCCATGTTGTAATCAGATCAATATTTATACAATGTTTCTTTTTTGGGTAGAAAATTAGGTAGAAAATCGAAAGAAAATGCAATCTTTATTTAAGTGGGTCTATAGAAATTCATTTATGAAATATGCTGGATACATGCGCATGCATCCAGCAATTATCAAACAAACGTATCCTTCGAGTTTGATGAAGTGTACACCTACAAGACTGATGATAATCTTGATATTTGTCAAACGCTTCGTACTTCATATGTGGCACTCTATACGAAAAGGGTCCACATATTTGATACAGTGTATGTAGTTATTGTCATGATAAAATCCGTCAAACTCTGATGACAAAATTAAAAAAACAAATTATTGTTCTATTATAATTAGTTTTTATGATTTTTTTACATTAGTATTTTTACGCAGACTAAGAACATGTTTGCTCTTTTCTTTCACCACATAACAATAAATTGCAGCCTGAATAATTATCCAGAACCTTGACTCCACGCTTAGTTCATCTACAAGGTGCATAAATAAACCTTTGCTTCATTTTTCTCAGTTTACTCCATTAATTGACAATATCTGAAGAACCAGGATCGAAGATGTGTACCCATTTCCGGATAAACGGATTTCGATAAACCTTTCTTAACATACAGCAGATAAAATAACCTTGCACTTTCGCATGAACTTATCAGCAATGTGCCCCACTTGGCATCATAGACACCGTGCTGCAGAGTAAATAACTGCTGCATATTTTCCAGATTTCATCTATACCGATAGTACTAACTTTTTCCTAATGTTACAACATTGTGACTGAGTTCATGCGGCGTATTGAGGACGTACAAGGATAATGTGCAGCCCACAAAAATCTCAGACCTAAATCTTAGAAATGCAACAGCTATTGGGGCTTTATGTTTACAATTTTACATTGAAACAGAACGTATATACATGCATGTAAGCATATGTTGCACGCGTACGACTGCTGGCTTGAACGTGGCCAGAAGAAAGACGTTTTCAATAAATAGAGAGGCCCTGACACTTTTTCTTTGAAAAATCCATTTTTCAAAGCCACTACTTGAGTGGCAGCGAGTGGATATACTACAGAAAATATCGAAATAAGGTCACATCAACAAGTCAAGCGTCAGTATTCCGTTAAAAGTAATGCAATAAACGAGGTTATTCTGCACTTTCCACCGTAAAAAACAAAGCCTTGCATAAATCAATCAAGGCATTTTCAGTATTTCGATTTGATTCCTCCCAAGAAGTCAGCATTACTTCTTAAACATATTACAGCGTAGCGTACACGTAGTACAAACATAGCAAGGACTTCTTGAAATTCAGCAAAGTGTATGGAGTATATTTTCATAAAGCGTTATGTCAAAACTAAGCCATTTTTGCACTAACGAGTGCTAAGAACTTAGTACATTACGTAATGTTTAGGTTACAAATAAAACCCTTCTTTCACGTGTCCTACTCAGTATTTCGCGAAAATGTAGTTTTGAATTGTACCAAGAAATCACCATTAAATTGTTCTTAAAAATCCATTATCTATAAACAGCTTTTAAAAAGCAATTAAATATACTTTTCATTTCTTTTTATGGTTGATCATTTTTACAATTTGGCGGTGAGAATTTTCATTTTATAAAATAATCCATATTTTACAATAAAATTGTGAAATAAAATCTAAAAAAATCGCTTTTACGTTAATTTACTTTATCAAAAAAAAAACGTCAAAACGATCTGAAATTATATCGAAACTTCCCATTTATGTAAATAAAAGTTTTTGTGAGTGATTGTTTCGAGAAAACCGAGCATAAAATAATTCAACAAATCTCTGTATATCGCCATTTGATCTCCCGATACTAGTATTTGTGGGAAAAGATGATTTCTCATTATTATTTTTAAATATTATAATTCACCAATTTTAAGCAATGAGGGATGATGAGATGATCGATACAGTGTGCCAAATATAACTGTACGTACTTTGCTGTCAAAAACAATGGATTAAAGTAACTAATTTGTTTGCAAGTTTCAAAGATTGTAATTTTCGGACGTAATTAAGTGGACCAGAGGTCTCCAAAATGTGGTGCCCGCATCAATTACCACTTAGTTCTTGATTATGGAACATTTTGGAGACCACAGTAGTAGACTAGTACGAGATTTTTCTGTAGTGCGGCAACACTGATCTGAATTAACCACTCTTGAAAATGACCCAAATAAATCGAATCGTTCTTTCGATGCGCGACCTGACTAAATGGTCCAGGCCAAGAACGAGGTGAATTGGCTCGCTGATGGGCGACAACCAAGTGCCAATTTCAAATTTTCAAATGACAAGTGAGAAAAGCCCTGGCATCCAACGAAAGATAACCGGGCAGTAAAAAAAGGGTTAGGTGACCTAAAATTAGCACAAAACCGCAGCAAAGCAGCGGGTTAAGTGGACAGACTGGCTTATTATGGTGATTATTATGCAATTACAAGGAAGCGGTTTCATAGCCGCTTCATTAACATGATATCGTTTTTTGAGCAGCTTTTCCACGTTAACGTGATCACGTACCACCTTGCCTAAACGATCTCCAACAACGACTAAACCGCGAATGCTGAAAACACCAACGGAGAATTATATTGGGGTAGAACTCTGTTCCTACTGCGAGACAGCAGAGGTCAATCAAAGTCGAGCAAAAACATTTCGCTGAAGAAAACATACTTAGGACCACGAACTCGGGCAGAGGTAGGGGAAATCCTTCAAGGCAACAAGGTTATTCAGGTGTGAGGCCCACTAACCCCAACTAGGTAGGCTAGTCATACCGTTAGAAAATATTGAACTCCTATGACTTCTGACACATACATGTAGGCTACAACAGTTATATTGCCTTGACGTAAATTTAAATTGCTACACGAGCTACAGTATGTTATCATGCGTTTGTATGTGGACACAGTATTTTTGTTTTTGAAACGTGGTAATCCTGCCACTTAAGAAAATTATGCAGATGTTTTCATTCATTTCAAGAAATAAGATTTAAGTACAGATGTAGGAGGGGTTTATCTGCAATAAAATGAGGAATTTCACAAAATCCATTACTGACAAGAATTCCATTGGATTTCACTGTTAAAAAAATGTTTCGAATATTTTTGTATAGGAAAGCGGGTGAAGGTAGGTGATGGGGTGGTGAGGAGGGAGAGAAAGCTGAATAATAAAAATCCCAAAGCGAAATATAGTAAACTAATAGTAGGTGTGGCAATGTTCAGGTAGAGGGGCATCCAGTACTTGTTAATTTTAAAAACCAGACGCACGTGATGAGAATATCCATGACATTCCCTAAGGGGAAAGGGGGCCAACTGAGGTATACATAGTTGTGTCAAAGTGAGATTTCGTTCCAAATGCATGCTATTTCAATGTAATTATAGATGTACACTATGCATGTATTAAACGTCGATTTGGACTTAAATAGACAATCATCGCATAACCATGCTCACCAAATGAATAACCTAAATATGTTTTAATAACCTGTAAATAAGAATCACACATTTACTTGAAAAATAACTGAATTCGACATAGCACAATCTCTCTGCCATATTGATAATCTACTTGAAACAATGGAATAGTTTTAGATTAAATATGGTATCATGAAGTATATTTGCTGCAAAGACGTAAACAATTTCCATGCACAAAATTGAATTATTTCTCTGCTTTTTATATGTTACAACAAATCGAAATTAATTTATTTTTTAATAGAGTACATGCAAACGTAACCAACATCTTTCTTTGCAAACGTCAATTTTTAAAGCTATTTCACCTGTTATTACATGTGAGAAAATTGGAGGGAAACATCTTTGCATTTGTGTATTTTTTACAAACATCTTCGATAAGCCAGTAATTCCAGAATTCGTTTTGATGATGTCAATGCATTTTTTCCAACCTATGGTATTAATCTCTGCGCTGATGTAGGTCCATAAAATCGGCCTTTCCTTGCCCTTTGCCTTTATTATCGCACGTAATTGCGATTTTTCTGAAACCCTGTTCTTGAAATACAGGACTTTCGAGTTTTTTTAATGGCAGTTCTGTAATTAGAATGCGCGATCGACAACGCGTATCAAAAGACATTATTTATTTGCTTTGTCCCACATTGAGCTGACGCAGGTCGTGACTCTTGAAAGACTCTTAAGCACATACACTCAGTGAACAAGAAGAAACCAGCCAATCCTAACCGTGCTCAACATCTTGGTGCACAGAACTGTCTCAAGACATACCTGCTAAAAGCAGCATTTTGGCATCTTGTGGTTATTTCTCTCGAAAACTTACTGGGATATTTGCATGGGTGAACTCTTTTGGAAAAGCTGCTTACTAGCAAACTTAGCAATTAGGAATTGACAATCCTAGTCTAAACAAGTTCTGGCAATATTTCATGACTTTGGTTTTGTATTGCGATATTATGACTTCTTCCTCCACCTCAGGATCCCAGTAAATCACACACCCAGGCAAAGACTTGCCTTGAAATTCGGCTGAAATTCGTCCATTATTTCTACACACAGGTATCCATGCGTAGCATGGTGTCCGTACCATATCATGCTTGGTATTGCAATATTGAAAAAGCTACATACTATCATTTATTATGGGTGACTATAAACACGTGAAAATGAATCATGACCCTGATAAAACAACAAATCTGTATGTACATTGAACCTTTTTTTGCCACATTGGTTCACGGTTTAAAAAGGTAGGTGCTTTGCTTATTACTAAAAATAATGATTGCAAATGGAATAAACAAAAACAAGTGAAGAAATGCATTTGTACTTTTTATTCCAACTGTCACGTGCGTTAGTTTGTGTAATTATCGTATTACACTTTTTTTTCAAACTCAGATAAAGTCGAGAAATTTATTTTTAAAGTGCCTACACAACAATCAGAAATGTGATTTTAAACTTGGCTTTTGCTTGTTTTGAAGAAAATCACAAGCGATTTTTATGATTACCATTTTTTGATCAATAAGAAATCATAAAACTCCTGCGATAATAATATGAGATGATGAGATGATAAATATCATACTAAAACAGAAAATTCTGAATGCTAATTCAGTCCTACATGTATATATACTCATGCACCGACAAATAACAAATTTAAATACAAAATAAAAAAAAACATGATAATATGCACCTCTTTATGCACATTTATGCATTATGCACCGAGTATATTTACTAGGATTTAGTGAGTCGGTCTGCAGTTCATACAGTAGGACATAAAGTCTGAACAGCAATTAGAACATCTGTTATCAAGATGAGAAGAGAAAAAAATAAAGCTATTAACATCAGCCAGATTATTACTTAAGCAACAAAATTGCAGACCATAAAGGTCTTTATGGTGGAAGATATATAGGAATGAAAAATATACAAACTGTGAAGAAAAAAATTAACATTTCTATTAAGCGTACACGTAATTTTTTTTTAAAAAAAAGCCAGTGGTTTCATAGCATTTTGCTATAAAATATTAGTTAGAAATACATCGCTTCTGATGAAATTATGCTATCGAAAACAATAGTGCGGAAGTAAAACTTTTTTGGGAAAAAAACATGTTCATTGTTAAATTTTGCGTTTACAGAGAGGGTAACAAATAGTGCCTTCTAATTTTCAAAGTGTTTTATAATGAAAACTGCTGAGCACATTTGCATCACATAGCGTACAAGAGATTTGACGAAATACAGTAGTTGCAAATGCACGCAATATTTGAGTACTGCTCTACTTGTATTAAAGAAAAACAATTACAATAGCAACAAACATATTTTGCATGGCATATAAAAGTTACATCTATTGTGAGAGCTTTCGTTTAAATATGTTCTTATAGCTTTTTTCTGAGCATGTAACAGTAAAGATACTGAATCTCACTGCTATTGTACTTTTATATAGCATGTATTGGGCACCTAAGCCAGTGTTAATAAAAGTATGAATTACAAACAGAAAAATGGCGGTATCTGTCATGGTTCCAGCCTTACATGTTTAGGGACGTTTGAGACCAACATTAAGCTAAAACCTAAATATTGCAGATATAAAATGGTAGATGGTGAAACCGTGAAGCTAGAGTGAATTTTTAAGTTTTAAAACTTAAGACTGACAATGTTGCATCTATTTAAATGTGCTACACCCAGCTCCATCATTGAGCTGTTTTTATCATGATAGTGGATGAAATAAGAATGCAATAATATACTATTATTTTTTGTGTGAAATTTTTGTTGCATGCATCTCAAAACATAATGAAAGTTATTTGAACGATATCCTTATTTTCTTCACAGTTTAGTTGATGATACTCTCGGGTTTGGTCTACATGTACATTCATTTTTATTTCGTACCATAATATATCATATGACCCACACTTTTAACGATTAAGGATGATCCAAAAGCATGCCCATCATGCAAAAATATTACTCGTACATTTTTTGCTTCAAATACTTATTATAATTGTTCGATTTATTTTTCATTACGTAGAATTGCTCTTACACTAGGGTTTCAGTTTGGTTTATAATTTCAAAATGTTCCGTTTATTTATACAAAAAAAATTAAGAAATTAAGAAAAACCGCCAACAAATTCGAAAGAGGTTGGCATGCAGGGCGGCCCCGTATTAGGAGGTCGCGAAACGTTTTTTTTTTTTTCAAATTTCGAAATATTTGTACAAATAAACGGAGCATTTTGAAATTATGAACCAAAGCTGAAAGCCTAGTGGACGAGCAATTTTACATTGGTAAAAACAAATCGAGCAATTATAATTAGTATTTTAAGCAAAAAATGTGCCAGTACATCATCATGGTGGGCATGCTTCTGGCTCATCCTTAAATTACAAAAAGTAGCACTTGATGCATTATTCTCGCTTTTGGATCGTGCAGTTGATTCCGTGATGATTCCAAAGCATGTGATACTGTAACGTCGGGTCCAGGCCAATTTGACAGTTGTATTGTAGAGGCTCTTTGCTGTCATCATGCCCATGCCACGCATATCAGACGTGGTAAGAAATTGCATGCATTTGGCAACTTGCCAATTCTGAGAGGCTAGCCAGCAGCAGCTTAATTCCAACTAGGATCTCCACTACACCGCCCTCTTCCGTCCCAAATAATCATCGTAATTAAGATTACAGCGGCACTTGTCGCTCGTCCAGGGAACAGATCCTAACCGGTAAGACGCATTAGCGTTATTTACAAACAGAATATCCTACCTGTATCATGCTGCATGTTTGGAAGGCGGTGAAAACCAGCATGAACGTAAATCCCAGCAGGATTATGTTGACGAATTTGACGTTAACCTCCATGGTGACTTGGCGTTGTCAACCGAGACGGGAAGGCAGGTTTGCGGGGAGGGAGTAATTCGATTCGGCCGACCCGACGAAGAGCAAACGAAGAGAACAACAAGTTCAATGTGCGTACACCATGTCAGCTTGTCAACTACGTGGGCACTGCATTTGCTCGCCAATAGAGCGGCACTTTGATAAGTTTCTGCGCACGAGGCAACGGCCTCGCACAAAATTATTGAACACCGGTGGGGGGAGTGGTCGTGACGCGCCGTCCGTTTATTGGCGTATTTTTTGGGGCCAACCTCCATAAATTGTGGTTGTCGGTCAGGCTTAATGGTCGGGAGCAAGAGCGCCTTATTATAATGAGGCGCGTCTTTCGAAAAGGTTTCTCCTCATGCCCTGAAATTTATAAATTTACTTCTGCTGTTAATAATGCTTGCATTTAAGACATTTTTAAACAGCGAATTTAAGATCCACACTGTCCCGCTCCGCCTTTTACATTAAACGGAATTCTTCTTGTGAGATTCATCCCCAGCCTTTAGTTATGCGGCAGCCATCTTGTTTTGCCGGCAATTATAAAAACCCATTTATCAATATCACGCTCTCGCCTTGATATCCTGTTTTGCGCTGAAGTGTTACATACTATTCTTTCTGGGCTCACAAAAAACTTATTTCTTCCGCTTTATCATTGGTAATGTGAACTTTGCATGTCATGTGTGATATTTCAAGCATATCAGGACATAAGAAACAAAACAACAACAACAGTTGACAACAAGACAATATATACCAAATGTTGAGAAATATACTTCAAATTTTAGACTTATAAATTCTTCATTTTGGTGTATCTCCGAAATCAATTAATCTGGAATGGCGTAGAATTAAAATAGACGCAATTTAGTCAAACATAAAAAATGATATCGGTGTGGTGCATGTGAACACATGCCAAAAGCTTTTGCAAATATTCTAAAAAAAAAATTGTTTTAATTTAAAGTTTTCCAGCTAAAATATTCCAATTTCTAATGGCATTGATTTTGTTTATGCCAGTTATTGTCTAAAATGTTTAGAATATTCCGATATTTATGCTTACTCCGCTAGTTTTAGAAGCAATTAAGTTTCTTTTACAGTATGTTAACCAATCCATCGACTTTGCTTTAACTCCAAACATTTTATATCGCTATACAATGTACTGTAAACCCAATTAGGCCATATGTAAATAGACTTGATATTCGCAACGAACATTGCTAACGTATTTCCCGCGGATGTTGAGGGTTTACAGTCATTTTGATATTATATAATTTTCACTGCAAACAAACTTAGCGCAAAAGCCAGCTACATTATTACATTACCACAATGCAACGTCAGCATTGTTTGGTAATTTGGTAATATTGCTGGCTATACACTAGACAACAGCAGGCGCCTGTGAGGTACTCTGTACATCCATCGATTGCTATCAAGTTCGCACTAAGTGGGTGGCCTTGACGACTTCGCTAGCCTTGTTACCTCCTTATCGTCAATACGTACGTAAGATTAATTGTCCTAGTGACGACGTTAATCGCACAAAATACATAATTTCACTTTGCAGGCTGCTCTTATCAGTCAGCTATGCCAATGGGGGGTCAAGCTCCTATATGTTTTCTGCTGCTAGCGACCTACTTTTTAAGCGCGGATAACGTTCACTTAGGTAAGTCATATCGTATTTACCAATAAAACTTACATGGAATTCCGAAGTGTAATCGC
>JAQIXS010004467.1:0-15037 GCA_034700785.1 Rossiulus vilnensis
CATTTGAGCGAAATCAGATTGCTATCCATATTTTTCACGAAACTATCCAGTTTTTTCCCCTCTTCTGTAAAATTGATTTTTCTTCAGCCCGGTTTGAAAGATTAAATGTTGGCCATATACGAACGTATATGATGTATTCCATATGTGGTTAGAACACAAGTTGGCCACAAGAGGATCTGTGTGGCCATACATGCATCTGTCCATTCATATCCATAAATGCCCATATGTTGCTTATGTCTGTGAAAACCATATATACCATACATCCATGCTGGTCCATATATGCTGAACTACAACCGGCTTTTAATTTCTTGCACATGAACATGCACGACATCGGCAACATATTTACAGATATGATCATGCAGACACTTATATTTGAAGTTCTGTAAAAACCATATACAGTTATGTAAAAATCATACATGCCATGCATCCATGTTTGTCCATATATGCTGATTTGCAATCGGTTTTTAAATTCTTGCACATGAACATGCATGACATCGACAACATACATGTATTTAGAGATATGGTCATGCGGTGACTTATATTCAAAGTTCAAATTATATTCATGTCAAGGGAAGTAAGCAGTAATGAGACTGTTTGAAAATATACTAACATAATTTCCAAAAATATCATTTATTATTCAATTATACACACGAAGGACGGGTAAAGATGACAAATGAAGACATTGTAAAAATGCAGTGGCGACCATATTTGGTCCTCCTCCGATTTCGGCGCCATCAACGTCCATATCTGGGAGGGAAAAAAACAGATTTGAGACATTGGATATGTGACGTTTGTTGAATGTAAACCAGACGGAATTTTGGAGTGGTCCCTACGATTTGAAGGCTCCTGTGCAGCACCACTTGCCCTTTGCTGTGGCGCAACACATCTGGTTCCCCGGACACTGGTCATGGGCATTCATGTCGCACCCGTGGCAAGGCCACGTGACCTGGATGTACTTTGCGCAGCCGCCAAATTTTTCTGACCAGTAAAAAAAGTGTAAAAAAACTGATTTGAAAACTTGTTGAAATTAAGTTTGGAGAAAGTCTTATTTAAAAACGTACTGGAATTAGTTTGGATTGGTGCAGGCATTGGTTAGCAATTTTGAAACGTGTGTCAACGTATGCTAAACCATAACTTACCAAGCGCCAATAAGTGACTTTTTAGGAGAAGGTGAAAAACCTGGATGGCTTCGTGCAAGGTTTTATGTATGCAATTGGTTTGCCTCAAAAACTTGTTTTAATTTAAGAACGTCCCATTTATTTATAAAAAAAATAAAGTAAACGGTTTCTTCAAGTTTATTTTTTGTAAACGGGGGATTTTCAGATTATTGAAAACAAGTCAAACCCTTTTGAACAACGAATTCTGCTTGGGCAAAAACAAATTGAGCAGTTACCAGAAGAGAAGGGTGCCCAACCGTAACTTACCAAGCGCCAAAAAAAAAATTCAAGAGTGGGAAAACACTGAATAGTTTTGTGAAAAATACAGATGTCAATAATCTGTTTTCGTTCCAACCACAACAAGTTCAGACGTTATACACCAATGACATTTAATTACGAAAACATAAACGTGTACAAATTGTGTTTTTGTCGAAATTTGACCAAACAGTCATATGCGCCACACATATGGCACCCCAGATAAACGTTCAAAACACCATATTCTCTTATCAGGTATTTATCTTTACTTCTGAAGCATGTTTTCAGATACACTGACTTGGGATAAAAATTGAATAACCTTTATTCGTGTCCACCTTACCAAGGTTTGGCACCCTTCAAGTGTGGCAATTGGGTGGAGATGTAAGCTTTTAAAGTGTTGGATGTACACGTAGTTTGAAAAGTGTTAATATCAGTTTGGAATGTTGACATTAGTTGTGAAATTGTTTTAAAAATTCGTCAGCATGTGAAAAGTGCTAAAATAAATTTTAAAACGTGTTGAAATTAGCTTAGAAAAGCGCTGATAGTAATTTGAGAGTTTTTGTAATTTGTTAGGAGCGGTGCTGGCGTTGGTTTGCAATTTTGAAATTAGCGTAAAAATAAATTAGAAAATGTATTGAGATTAGTTTATAACGTTTTTGGAGGGGTGACAGTTTTGAAAGTGTTAAAAATTAGTTTGGAAAAGTTGTGACATCAGTTCGAAAAGTGTTAAAAGTTAATTTTGAAACGTTTTTAAATTTGCTGGAAGTCGTATTGAAACTAGTTTCGAAAAATGCTGAAATCAGTTTGAAAAGTGTTGAAATAAATTTGGAAAAGGGCTAAAACGTATTTTGCACTGGTTTGGAATGTTGAATTTAGTTTGACAATTGATTTGGAAAAGTGTTGAAATTTGTATAAAAACGTGTTGAAATCAGTTTGGAAAAGTGTTGACAACAACATATTAACATATTAAGGTGTTGAAATTAATTTTAAGAAGTGTCAAAATAAATTTTTGGTGATTTTTGAAAATTTTGATAAAATATCTCAAATTACAAGTTATAAGGATTTTCTAGTTGTTTATTCAATTGGTCAGGCTTGCTTTCCTTGCTCGTGAATCAGATTATAAAAAAATGCAATACGAATTTTTGGAAATTTGAGAATCGTTATTGTTGTAGTATGAGTATATTACCTGCAAGTGGTGGGAAGGTAAATGTCGCTTGCGAAACGGAAATAATAATTAATAGAACGAAGGTGACGTGAACTGCACTCATTATTACTGAAGCACCTGTAGAAAACAATAACTAAAAACAAATGTGATTATTTTTTCCGTGAATGTTTGTTGATGCGGTTTTATTTTCACTTTTTATTTTAAATCGGAAAAAAATCGCTAATTTAGTTAAGTTCGTACTACGCTTATTTTAGATTATTTTTTTGGTTAAGCATATTTTTAATTCAAAGAATGAAATGAAAGATATAAACGAAAATAAATTATACCCATAATTAATGCAGACAACTTAAAGTTTTGATATAATTTGTTTTCCTAGAATTAAAAAATGTGCTTGGTTTGCAAAAAAAATGTTCATTGCGAAATTTTCGTGACAAAAATATAAGCTTCTCCCTAACTTTAAATAAATGTTGGCAATTGGAATTTGTTGGAAAATCAGATCGTTATTGACTCTTAAGATGCGAAACCCAAATCAAGACTTATAAATAAGTAAATATACGTTAGCAAATGAAAATCAATAATTGCCAAAAAATGCCAGAATTTTAATAACAAAATGTTCTTCTGTTTCAATTAAAAATGTTCTCAGTTTACAACAAATTAAACTTTCAAAAATTCCCTTGGATTGCCTTAAATGAGCGAATTTTCTCGTGTTAGAGATATTTGAGTATTTTTCTAATTCCCCGATTAACCTCGAGTGAAAAATACGCCAATTAGTTTTTATGCAAAAGTAGTTTCCGTGAAATTCTGCAATTACCTGGTGAAATGTGATGTTGTTCTCCAGCGCCCGTGCAGTGCTTAGATTTTTTGATGGCAATCATCCACCTTTTATACCGTTTTCGCCCAAAATTCAGAAAAACAAAAAGGTTCCGTCTTAATCCAACAAATTACGCTAACACCTTGATATTTGATCTGCAAAAATATTTACCTTCTGCGCCGATTTCTTGTCCAGCGCAATTCTGCTAAGTTGGGCTTGCAAATATAGGTAATTAGTGCAGCCTAATTAAGCTGGTTTTAGTCAAATATTTGCGGTGTCGGTACATAAAAAAGGTTTTCCGAAAATGTTTACAAAACAATGTATGGGTGTGCCTTATTAAGATTTCCATTAGAAGGCCTATTAATTCAACAAATACGTGCCTATTTAGAGTTTTTCCACCAGATTATTGATTTAACAAAAATGTCACGTGTTTGAGCCCATTTCTCCAGGAGCATCCCGATTTCTAGAAAATTTCTCAATGAGAAAAGATGAGAAATTGGAAAACATTAGGAGAGTTTGGGAAGTTTAATATTTGTTGGTGAAAATTATTAAGGACTTTTTTCGAAGTTATACAAGTGTATCATCAAAATGCACAGCATAAGGTCAATTTGAGAGGGTTTCATAAAATTCTCAAAATTGTAATGTTGTCCATAGGAAACTGTGGAGAATTTACGGAAATTATATTGAGGATGCCTAAAAAACAATAATTGGGGTGTTTTTATTCGGCCTATGCATTGGTGAAAAATGACTTTTTCTGAAATTATTGTAATATTGATGTACTTGAAAATGCTAGCATGCGTTTGCTTTTATAGAGTTAATTTTGGATGCATTCAAATGTTTAGAATTCATCAGTTACAAACCTATAGAGATGAGAAAAACTGATGCGGAAACTTCAGATTAATTTTAAAATGTTGAAGAATTAATTGAAAGCTGGTGTAAAAGTGAATTTATCGAAAACAATTGGGGGTGTTTCTCTGCTTTTTTAAAGAATTGAAAATGGTTTAGCTTTAAAGAAATACTCCAGCAATTGTCAATTTAGCAGTGAGATGTATATCTAATACCTAGGAGATGAATTCTGGCATTGTTTTATGCTCGTTATTTTGAAAAAAAGAAATGCTGGTGACATTTTCAGGAAAAAAAACAGTAACAAAATATTCAGATGAAACTGCAGGGTCCAACAAGGCTTGCGGTCGCCATATTGGGTTATTCACAAGTCTTTGTGGCGTCTGCGAACGCATTTTGTGCAAATGGACTCACATGGCGTGGAAGCAATATTAGTTGAAAAATCGCGAATTTTTCAAATGGTACTTCGAACTTGTGCGCAGTTTTAGTGAATCAGTTTTTCTCGTTTTGACCCATTTCAGGAAACAGCGATGCGAAATGTGCCCCAAGATGTCTGCCCGAACTTGCGGCGTTCTAGCTGGATTTTCAAAACTTAACAGCCGAGTTTGATGTGATGGTGATTTGCTTCAGGATATTCGATCGGAAGATTTGTGCCGAATTGGAAAAATCCGGTTTATATCGTGCTTCTGTGAATCGACTTGAATATTTGAACTTCTTCAGCGCTTGGGACCACTTTCCGGATAGTGCCATTACGTCACCAGGGTTTGGAAGTGTTATCAGTCTACAATTTTGTGCCAAACCTTGTTCAGAATTCCGTTGAGTGACCTTCGAATAAGGTAAGACCCCGATTTTCTTTGCTTGATCAGTACAGGTGCTATGTATGTGTGATTTCCGGTTGTAAGGACGTTTTCTGTGGGATGGCAATCAATGGCTGATTAAAATTTTCTATGAAATTGGAAAAAATCTGCCTTCAAATTCGAACGTTCTTTTTAATAAAATATACACGTATTTCAAAAACATTGTTTCAAGAATGCAACAAACTGATTGGACGATTTTGATCAGGGGCCATCCATTAAGGACGTGCTGGCATTTTCATGAGTTTTAGAATGTCCCTGTCCGGTTGTCAATCATTTCTATCTGTAATAAATTCGGAAATTCCAGATGTCACATTTCCCTGATCTCCCCTCCCTTACTCGGACGTACTTTATGTACGACACCTTGCTTTTATGCATTTGATCAATGTACTGCAAACTTGAAAAGCAAGAAGGCCAACTGCCAAAGAGTTTTGATGTCGCGTTTGGTAGGCCTATAAAAACCTGAAGATCACACTGGTACGATCAAGGACTGATCAAGGTATGTGGTTTACGTAGAAACGCCGATTGGATCCTGAATAACAGTCTGATCCGGATCAGTTTCAGTGTCATTTTGTTCGGGATCTTTCCTGGTTTTATCCGCCCGAATACTGACGTTGCTAAGGGTGGGACTTGATTTTTTCACCATCACTGACTGCTTCCAAACCGCCTTCTTCGTTCGGATGCCCAGCACTTTCAAGATGGCGTCGATTTTCGTGCTGTAATCAAAGTGGCCGGAGACCTAGTGAATGAAATCTCATTTTCAATATATTGAAGTATTTTTGTATTAAACCTACTCCAACCCTGGCGTCTGAAGATGAACTTTTCAAATGCTATTTTGTAGCACATGCGTTGTCGTTTAGTCTGACACTTGAGATTGGATCTGAAGAGTGGTTATGGACCTAATTCATAACGGCTTGTAAATGACAGAACTGTCAGTGATTCTGACAGTACAGTGTAGGTAAAGATATTGAAGTTGTGATGCGGGTACTGCGGAAAATCACACCTATGCAGATTTGCAGTTGGACTTTACAGGCTTATACTACGTTTACATGCACTGTTAAAAGTATTTTGTCTTGAATCAAAGTAGGCATGTAAACACCTTAACGCGTGATTTATCTTAGCTGAGGTACCTTTATTAAGCCCTCGGCAAGGGGGCTGTTTGAACCAAAGTAGTACTTGGGATTGATCCAAAATACCCATGTAAACCGCTCATGCATAGTTTAATGGAATCACTCGTCACTTCCTGTTTCCTGTGTTTTGGGTAACATCTAAAACCAGATTCAGGCTGATTTCGTGACTTGGACTTAACGATTTGCAGAGGCAATCTCGTACGCACAAGGCCGAATCGGGTTTTAGCACACCCGAAAAGACCACACCCTCAAGTCCGTAATGCTAGTTTGTAAGCAGAGGATTATGGGCTTTTTGCCACATTTCAGCACTAGATGGCAGACTTTTCAGTTTTGCCATGTAAACTCACGCCATCCTGCGTTGGATTGAAGGGCTTCTCGGTAGGACTGCTTTAAAAGTGGCATGAAAACGTAGTGAGAACTTCACAAAAACATTTCTTACTGGCAATTATAACGTTTTTGGGCTAGTATTGTCGTCCTCTACAAATTTCTAGATGTCTTCTGAACATTTCCGCAATTATAAAAGTTTATTTACGCATCAGTAAAACTAAAATTCCAAAATGAAACGAAAATGGCAATAACTAAGTGTCTAATAAATGAAGATATTTAAAATGCGTATAACTACTGGGCATAGCAATTAAGCCCCCCAGAGCACGCAGCTTTACATTGCAGCCCTCTTTGGCATCTCCGGGACATCACCACCCCGGGCTAGGAGGCCTCAGGCAGCACCACCTGCACTCGGCAGCATTCCCTGTATAGCACGTTGCCTCAGGCGTCACACCCTAAACCCCGAAGGAGTAACTCCTCATCCGGGAACTGTTCTTTTCTCTTGTCACTTTCTTCATCATTTTCAATTACTGTTTCCTTAATTTTCTCCATTTATCCTTGTCACTTTCTTCATTTTCCCTTGCCATCTTCTCTGTTTTCTTCATTCTCCTTTCCCATTTTCTTCATTTTTCCCTTGCCATTTTCATTATTTTCCATTGCTGTTTTCTTCATTTTATTCATTTCCATTGTTATTTTCTTCGTTTTATCCACCTTCCCATGTCATTTTCTTTATTTTCTTCATTTACCCGTGTCACTTTCTTCATTTTCCCTTGTTATTTTCTTTATTTTTCCTTGTCATTTTCTTCATTTTCTTTATTCAAAAAATGCAGAAAATGGCAAGGGAAAATGTAGAAAATGCAGAATATGATAAGGGAAAATGGAGAAAATGAAAAAATGACATGATCCTTACATATAATAATGGCATTTCTCAGCAAATAATTGCATAAAAAATTGGGCTGAAATCCTAAATAAATAAACACTTATTTCTAATTTCACCTTTAACGTTCCTAATATAATTGAATATATATATATATTAACTCTGAATAAAAAATGTAGGCTAAAATCACAGATTGTTAATAAAATTGAGTTAATTTTAGTAATGGGATCTGTAAGAAAATGTATGAAAATCCCAGATTGTTAATAAAATTGAGTAAATTTTAGTACTAGGATCTGTAAGAAAATCCCAGATTTTTATTTGTGAATAAAATTAAGTAAATGTTAGTAATGGTATCTGTAAGAAAATCCCAGATTGTTAATAAAATTGAATACATTTTATTAATGGGATCAGTAAGAAAATATTTGTCAAGATTTTAATCAAGTTATCAAAAATTATCGCCTATGTCGTTCCTTACATATAATAATGGCATTTCTCAGCAAATATTTGTATAAAAAAGTCGGCTAAAATTTAAGATTTTTGGTCTATTTTTTAATATAACGTCAATCCCCAATTAATTTTGGCACTGACATCTAGCGGCATTACCCATCAACGTTCAAATTGTTCTACTTATGTGGGTAAAAATCGATTTTCATTTCGACCTACATGCATTTCAATAACACGGTAACCACGCAACTGGAGCTTAAAGGATGGCAGCAGTGCAAACTCGAGTAAGTTTGGACTATTTTCTGTTTTCTTCAAACTTTGTAATTATCTTCTTCAGGATTCATGTGTGTGGTTTCGCTTAAAGTGGCACATCATGCCATTTTACGGAACAAACCCTGGACAAAACCAAAACTAAAATTCACTTAAGTGTGGCTTTGTTTTGGTTGTTTTACCATGGCAACCACATTGGAACGCTTAACGATTTTGCATGTCATCCTTGCGCAGGGCCATGCTAATCTTTTCTGTATCGTTCCAATTTTAGTATATGTACTGCCGAAGCAAGTACTGGTAACCACATTGCAAATAACAGACTAGGAGCTTCGGAGTGCGATAAGCTAGTAATTAGGCTCATAGTATTATTACATTTTTGTTGTTGCATTAAACCCTGTCAAATTGACCACCTTGCAATGTAGATCACCTGCCTCTGTTAACCAATTTTTAGCGTTCCTTGAACAGGCTGTAATTTCGAGTAAAATATTGGTAAATATATTTCACCACATGATTGGTGTTTTCTAAATATGGTTATGCAAGTTAAACTAACCAAATAAATTAAATGAAACTACAAAATCAATATTAATTGTGAAAATTATTGTAATGTACATGCAATTGTAGCATAGCAAAAGTGAATGCAAATTACAAAAAAAATCTTAATAAACAGAACTTAAAATGGAATCTTAAGTGAGAGCTTATATTGAATACATCGCCTTTTACTTCGTTGCTTTACGAGTAAAAGTGAAGACTATTTTTTTTTAAAAATCGTTTAATATTTATATGTTGACCACGTGGCTAAGTTGACCGATTTTGTCTGGTCCCTTGGTCCCTTAGCCAGGTTTATGAGAATTTTTCAACAAGCTTAAAATAAATTTATATCTTAAATCAAAAATGTTAAGAAAGATTTAGTATGCATGAGGAGTTAGTGCACATTTGTAATAGTTGAATTAACATAAAGTGTATTTATTCCTTGGTGGGATTGTGCCTGCAAAGTTTTGGATGCAAAAATATTTTTGAAAATTTCAAATTTGACCGTAAAGTCCTGACGTTAATATATCAACCAGTCTGTAACTAAGATGAATTTTAATGATAAAACTATTTTTTTAAATGTCCATTGGCGTTACCATTATCAATATATGTAGATAAAAATAAAATATTCGCACAAAATATGAGCCAAATTCAGAAGATACTACCATAGAAAATTGATAATAAGGCCAAACCTTACTTGCACTTATTAAATTGCAAAGTTTCATTACAATTTTTTGCCACCCTTGTTATTTTTCTCTAACCCCTGGTAAAAGTACCTAGGAACGTAAGGAAAAAACCTTTCCCTTCCTCTCAAAGCTCTGACTACTCAACTAAAAAAGACGTCATCTTTGTTAACTAGACAGGTTTTAAGCAAGATAAGACTACCCATCGACTGGCTGGCATCCTCAGGAATGCTAGTCATCCTCAGAAATGGTAGTCTACCGAATTGCTCTGAATTTGCACTGGTGTGGTGACATTAGCTCTAGAATGTTCCACATCTTAAAGTTTCTAGAATCAGTTTCTACTACACTAATCCCCCTCGGATTACAAACAATCCGGCTTGTTCTTTACCCTCATCATCAAGTATCCAACTCGCTTTGTAATCATTCTTGATTTTGTTGTCATTTTTGTCTCAACAAAGTTAAATGCCTTTTTGTGAATCGTAAAACATCGACTCGTGACATCTCACCAATGCACAACTGACAGATTTTAAAATGCTTGACTAACGGCTTTTGAAAACTCAAAATCATCTCACGTATTTCTGAGCACATCCCACGTTACACAAAACGCACAAAAATGGCGTAAACTGATTTCAATGTCTCTGTAAAAAGACGTCGTACAGACGTACAGAAAGACAACGTTAAGAAGTCTTAAAAGATATTAACCGAATGTCTATACGACGTTTTTACGAAGCTTTTTTGACCTTAAAAGTACTCTTCTACTATTGTTACACACATAGGTTTTTATGAAATCTGCTATGTTAAACTGAAAGAGCAATCAACACATAATTTAACTAAACGTACAATTCTATTTTCTAATTTTATTTAATTCGAAAAATCCGAAGATGAAACAGAAAGCAAACCCAGGCAAACCTGCTGAGAGAAAAAGTTACGGTCTCAGCCATCTGGCGTCTGAGAGTAATGGAAGACTTATAAATTGCATCATGTTTTTGATGATGCAGGCAATTCATAATTTGACTCCATCATATCCCATAAAGTTATTTAATTATTGGTAATTTTATATAAAACATGTGATTTATATTATTTTTGTTAAATGATATGCAATGCACCGTCTTCCTGACGGAAAAGATGTCTTCTGGACGTCCCAAAAGACATGTTCTGGACGTCTTAAAAGGCATCGTAATGGCATCTAAAAGATGTCGTAATGCCATCGTTTTGGATCTATTTTAAAATGCGTCACTACAAGACCAAAAACCGACGTTGTTTCGGGTGTGTTTTTAAACCATATTCGAAATAGATCAAATGAAACTGTTTATTTTGAACGTGCTGTAAAATATATGCAAAACAAACGGCAATGAAACTCTTTTGATGTTTTCAACCACGTCGAAAATGACGTATTTTTTTTGGCCTTAACGTGACCATAAAAACGTTGTTTTCTGGGGTGAAGACGTCGAAAAACGTCTTTCAGGCATCGGTGTGCTACGTTGGATTTAATGCACAACTTACATATTCCAGGGTACAGTACTTCCCGCTCCTAATTTCCACTTGGAACGAGCTGCCATCAAGCTTCAGAAAGCAATCAAAGGTATTGGGACTGATGAAAAAGTCATCATTGAAGTACTGACAAGTCATAGCAACTCTCAACGGCAAGAAATAAGAAGGAAATACAAGTCGCTATATGGACGGGTAGTTATGGAACGATGATTATTTAGTCTACAATAACAAAGAATGCATTATATTTGAGTCGAGTATACATAAATTTAACTTTATCTAGGATTTATTAGAAGATCTGCAAACTGATCTTAGTGGCCATTTTGAAGATGTTTGCATTGCATTATTGACACCTAATGAAGATTACTTAGTCGACTGTTTGAGACAGTCAATGAAGGTACATAGGCTGATTTCAAATAAATATTGATGGACATTAAGTTGTTAATTAAATGCAGTGGATGCTAGTTAACGAAAATGTTCTGCTTAAAAGTTAGAAGTCTTTAACTATTAAATTGTATCATTATCACAGGGAATTGGAACCGATGAAAGGAGTTTGCTTGATATTTTGGCAATCCAAAAGCAAAATGTAAGGTTTTTATTTAATTGGTTATATTATGGTGAAATAAACGGACAAAACAGTAGGATAGCGTATGATCACATGGGTTTAATGTTGAATCCCATGCCCCCTTTAATGTTAAAGCACACATATATACAGAATGAACACAATGCTGCCAGATAACTATTCTCAAAGATAAGACCTTGAATAGGTGCAGCATAGAGAAACTAGATTTATCATTGGTAAATATAGTTGTAAGTGTAACGAGAGCATTTTTCAAAAAGATGCCTCCATTAATAATTAAATTCACCTTGATTGTATTGGTTAAAGTAATAATAACAATGTATTTTATTATAATGCAAGGCAAATATGTATAAGATTTAGAAAGATGTAAACAGGTGATAATAACTGAAAATAAATCTAGATTTATTATTATAGGAATTGGAAACCATGTCAAACATTTACAAGGAAAGTAAGTTGACTATTAATAATATTTTATTTAATAAAACAGGCAAGTGAATTTAGTGATTTCTCAAAAAAGACTACTTCATGCAATTTTGCATAGAAAATATATTGTTTATATACTTAGATTAACAACCATTATTAGATGACTGGTTTTTTTAAAAAACACGTATTGTTTTTAAAAATTCTGCCAAATTTCTAAAAATCCAATGATATGGGATTTTTTTTATTATTGAAAGTGACTCAAATTTTAACCTCATTTTAAGAAATAAGAATGTTTCAGCTATTCCCCCACGTAGCACAAAACGCCCTGAAGACGTCGTACAGATGCATCGTATCGACGTCGTATTTTCTGCAAATACGACGTCGTAAACTGGTCCTAATGTCCCTGTGAAAAGCCGTACATGTACGGAAAGACGTCGTTAAGTCGTCCTTTACGACGCCTTTTTGACCTTAAATATACTCCTCAACAATTGTTACCCACAGATTTTATGAAATCTGCTATTTTCACCTGAAAAAGCAACCAATACACAATTTAACGAAATATACAATTTTATTTTCAAATTTTATTTACTTCGAAAAATCCGAAGATGAAGCGGAAAGCGAATGCAGGCATATCGACTGAGAGAAAACCACCTTACTGTCTCAGCCATCTGGCATCTGAGAGCAATGAGTGTTTAAGGAAGACTTATAAATTTCTTCACGTTTTTGATGATGCTGGCAATTTATAATTTCACTATTATTTCCCATAAAGTTATTTAATTATTGGTCATTTGTTAATTTAAAACTTGTGATTTATATAATTTTTATCAAACGATATGCAATCGTAATGGCGTCTAAACAGAAGTCGCAATGCCGTCGTTTTGGACGTGTTTTAACATGCGTCATTACAAGACCAAAAACCGACTTCGTTTCAGACGTTTTTTTAAACCATATTCGAAATTGATCAAATGAAACAGTTTATTTTGAACGTACTGTAAAATATGTCCGAAAAACGGCAATGAAACTTTATCTTATAATGTTTTCATACATGTCGGAAAACGGTCGTTTTCTGGGATTAAGACGTCTTCCGACGGCTCGACGTCTAAACGATGTAGAAAGACGTCTTTCTGGCATCTGTGTGCTACGTGGGCTGGTACTACTTAAAGGTTTTTTAGTTGGGATACTTGACATTTAAAAATTAATTCGAAATTGATCAAGCACTATTATTTCTAACCTGACTCTGATAGATTAGATTGGGTGCTATAGATCGACTCTACTTAACAGTTTGTAAGTTGGGAAACATAAGATTTTTACAAGTAAATTTCCACTTAAAAGCCACCTATAATCAAGCAATTTTTAAGATTTGACATAACAGTGGAAGCTTGATTATCCAAGGTGAAACTGAGGTGAAACATCCTTCTGATTAACCTAGGTATCGAAGTAATAGACATTGAAAAATTATCTTAGCACTGATGGAAAAGCATTAAAGGGTAATTGTCTGTTTGGAGGTCAACAATCTGATTAAAACTGATTAAAAAGTAATTGTTAACAAGCTATTGTCTATTTGTACATGTTTCATAATTACTGTACATGTTCATTGCTATAGAAAATATAGTTACACCTATCCTATTTTAAGTGTACTTATGATAATCCGAGAAATTTGATTATCCAAGATAGTCACAATCCCGACTGCCTCAGATAATCAAGCTTCCACTGCATTTACTATCTAAGATAGTTTAGACTTAAATAATCGTTTAAATAAACTAAATAGTAAAGTGCTGCTTGAAATAATACTATTGGCAAGAAAATGCTGAAAACTGCATTATTTTTAAATTATAAGAATATGGTCAGAATTTAGAAGAGGATCTAAAGGATGAACTTAGTCATATCTTCAAGACTCTAATCCGCTCATTGTTAAGCGGAGGACGTGAGGATTCGCCTGCAGAGGATGATCGAGTGAGCATGGATGTTTCTGAAATCACTAAGGCAATTTTTTCAACATTATTTTTACAATTTTGAAACATCAACTACAAAATGCCGGATTAACCAACGTAGAGGCCCTTAGGCCGTCGAAATCTCGGTGCCCACGCACTTTGCCAATTATATCCTAATGCGTTTTGAACAACATCATCTTGATAAACAATTTTATTAAATAAAACAAACATAACAAACGAGGCCCCTAAAAGGCGTGGGGCCCATAGGCCGGTGCCTACTTGGCCTAATGGGTAATCCGGCACTGCAACTACATATTGTAGCAAGTACTAACTTTTCAGTGTTACATGACATTAACATAGCATATTATGGAATATGTGTGCTAGGCAGTCACAGATGGAGATGCAGAGACCTTCGCAGCAATACTTAACACAAGAAGCTATGATCACTTGAAAGAAGTGTTTGAAACATACTCAAAGCTGGAAAACAAAGATATCGAGAATGAAGTGAAAAGTTTATTCACTGCTGATGCAGAATTAGGATATCTGACATTAGGTAAGCAGACACGATTATTTTACTACCTAACCATAACTTTTAATCTTAAATGAAAAAGGTGGAAACTGCAAAATTACTGGCATCTGGGGCAAATAAGCACAACTAAGCCTTAGGCGAGTTTCATTGAGCTGCTTGCAAGCGGAGTGACGTCACAGGAAAGTGTTTTTTTATTCAGCACCTTGTCAAGCGGCTTGCAAACGACACAAGCAAGCGATTGCTTTGCTTGCCTGGCTTGAAAACTGCTTTCTATGCAATAATTGTAAGAACAGAAGAAGACTTCAGATCTGCTTAGGCTGACATTTTATTCTTGAACAAATCCAAAACGATCGAACACAATGCGCCTCAGGTGTGACAACAATGAATGGGGCCAAATTGAGGCAATGAGAGGGCAGGCTAACAAGCTGGATGCATGGCGGAAGCCAAACGTAGGCTTCTGGGTATAGTGCCACAGCTTTTGCAGCAAAGGAGACGACGATGCAGAGCATAGCAAAGCAGACGATACATTGCAGACCTTATAGTCACACCCAATATATGCAGGGCGTTTCAAAAAGGACTTTACAACTTTGAAAAATCATATTAATTCATTCAAAGAACCTACAGAGGTGATTGTAGTGTCAACGCCCGGTCGATTTTGTAGGCCTGTTGACAAAACTTTGTCTCACTTGCTCAACGGCTTCGTCAGATGTGCTTGGACGACCTTGTGATTTCTTATGTCTTACCG
>JAQIXS010004468.1:0-15035 GCA_034700785.1 Rossiulus vilnensis
TATTCTGATGTCAATTTGCTTAAATTGGCATTTAAGATACAACAATCCTACCTTGCGGATTAAGACCTGTCGTTGTCATGTTATGGGTGGGCAAGATGGGGTGATGTTGAAGGGCAAGCTGATGCAGCTTGGTCAACTGCAAGTAGGAAGTAGGGTCACCCTAGGTTAAAAAGGGTAGTGAAGCGCAAAAAAAGAGAAAATCGACAGATGCAAATGATTATGACAAATCTGTGCAACTGACATTATTAGCAAATATTGTGTGCTACCATTGATGGCAGAATGAAAAATAAAAATAGAAAATGGATAAATATGATAAATATAGACTGCATGGGAACAACCTTACTCAGATTTGACTGGATATGAGCTTTTATTTCAAAAATATTTTGATTTTCTTGACCGCATTAAAAACGCAAATTTAGAGAGCTTCAGACTAGCTTGAAGCAAAAAGACCTCATGTAAAGCACCGTTTGCTGTCTATATTTATAACTTATAAATCCAAATAAATAAAAGTGAAAAGGTTAAAAAGCGTTAGGACATGAGCAACTACATGCACTACTTTACATGTACGTGACAAACAACAGAGGATGAGAATAAATTTTAACAAGATTAAAAAAGACTAAAAATTGAAGTAGCAGGGTGTCTGCTAAGATCAAACAAAGCATTCAATTCATGCAATTACAATGCACTTTCCTTGATTGGCAGCTATATCAAATAGTCAATTATACACGCACAATAATAATCGCTTTTTTTCAAACAAAAACTACTCGTTATGCTATGTGGAAACATTGATCTTGCGCAAAACAGGAATGCACTTTATTATTTTTGTTAAACAAAGAAAACTTTCTTAATTAGAACGAGATATTATGTTCAGTTGGGTGACCATTATATACACTATTGATCCCACCATCAATTTAATCGATTAAGATAATTTGAGTTAATATTAAGTTAGTCAGTAGACACCCTGGACATACATTAATTACGTGGGTTATTAGGTAGAAGTAGTAGTAATCATAGCCTTTAAAGAACTATAATTTCAATACATCAAGATACATGCTTAAAATTTGAGCAAGGTGTAGGACTACCTCTTGCATGCGTAATTAGAAAACCTGAGCATAACCAAGCATTGGGAATATGACAGACAAAGGACATGACAAGCATGCATAGGGTTAGTTAAAAAAAATTCAAGAAAAATACGTAAGAAGAGTACTTACATCAGGGTGAGGGATAGCGTATTGCCCTTGAATTGTGTATGCTTGACCGCCTGCAAAAATGACGGGTGGCATAGCCGGCTTGGGCCGATAAGGTATGGTAGCTCCCTTAGGTGGCGACTACGTATTATGAAATATGGGCGATTTATTATTGAACAAGTTAAAATGAAACTTACGTTTTTAAAAAAAAAAAAGTTTGTGAACGTGGCTCACTTCCATCATCACGCAGCAGATGTGATAAATGCATTGCGTAATAGAGTCGGAGGTCCCAGAAATGGTTACCGCACGCTCTGTTGAATTTGGCAGCATTTCACTGGCCACCTGAATAGAGGCCCCAGTCACCTAACGAACGGGGAAAAAAAATCGTAATTTCCTCTGTACGACTATGTTAGAAAACAAGACATCCACGTGAGACGTACCTCGCGGATCTCTTTAATTTTTGATCCACCCTTGCCAATGAGAGATCCGCACTGGCTGGCGGGAACGATGAGCCGTAGAGTAATTGGGGGTTTGGGAACAGATCCAGTGTTGGGATTATTCTGTAAGTAATATAAGAATAACTATGTAACTGGCATGGTTGGAAACTGGAGAAACACTTATGGAGAAAATATGAATTCGTAAATTCTTAAAGTAAAAAGCTTTTACTTCAACGTTATAGCATTCCTCAATATTTTGCAGATCTACCAATTGAAAAGTCAATAAAAACGTAATTTCGTAAGCGAATCATCAGTTCTAAACTAATTTTGAATCGTTTTATTTTGAATCATGCAAGGTAAGAGGCCATTCAAGCCATCGAACATCTTAGCAATTTTTTTATTAAATGAAAACTTAAACTTTATGTACTGTCTGAACAACTTTTTTTTGACAGTTTGCCTTAAACATTCTGATACTTTCTCTCGAAATGCAAGTTAAAACCAGCGCTCCGAATCCGTTCCATTTGATTATTTGATTGAAAGTTATTGCAAGTTCAGGATTTCTCCAACAACTAGTAGACTACAAATGCTTTGTATGAAGCATGTATGATAAGTACATCCGTTTTACTGTTTGTAAGTACATAAAACCTAACCATGGCAGTTCAACATTGAGGGCAATAATCCACTATCTATAAAAACTCTTTCCAAGTGAAATTTGTTTTTTAATCGCTTTACAAGCTGTTGACATCGAGGCACTAATTTAAAATGCTCCAAACTCGTAACGCAACGTGCAAAAATACTACTAGTTGCTCAAAACCACATTTCACGTTGGAGCATTATTTATACCAGGGGTGGATTTCAGAATGCTAACGAAGCAGGTACAGAATTAATCTTCTCCCTAGTAAGAACATCGCTGGCAGGAAATGTAATTAGCTCAAGAAACAGCTGCGGTGTCAGTGAAATGAGTTCTGCGCCGAGCACTTCGGTCGCAAAGCTGGGAATCTCTGGAGCAAAGCAGTTTCTCCTCCCAGGCTCGATGTTATTCGTACAATTATTTTCTGGCTCTGAAGCGAGCTTTGTTTAGCTTTTCATCTGGCACCTGCCCATGATCTGCCTGGTGTTTTCAGCCTTTTTCACGTGTGTACGAATCGTCCTCAGAGCTCAACTCGGCTTTGAGTGAATGGAAAGTGACAGACGCATGTGGCTGCCATCTGCACGTCTGAATACTTGCTTAACAAACAGTCATCCGGTATATTTAAGGATAATGGCGGAACCGCCCCGCTGCCTTTAACGTCAACCCACCTCTTCAAACTTTTTACAGATGAGGTTGAATGCCTTGAAGATGGCATCTGTGGGTCCTGTGACAGTGACAATGCGCTCTGGACAAGACCCATCTGATATGTTGATTTTGGCACCGCTCTGCAAAATCATTACAAAAAAAATATTAAATTAATAAAGCACGATCGAAATAATCACTGGACAGGACAAATCAAAAAAAAGATTGTGCTATTCTTTTAAAATCAAACGAAGGAAATCTAAAATTTGTTTAAAACATTATGAAATTAATTTCTAACCAGACCATCTCAATAAATATCCACCCATAAGCTCAAATAATTTCGGATACAAGGTTTTTGGTTTACAGGGCAGTTATAAAATAAAAGTAAATTCAATGATGTTGTGAAAAAGAATAAAACAAAAAAAATGTGGGCACAACAAAAACAATTTGCTTACCTCTTCTCTGAATTTCTTGATATTATCTCCTTTCTGGGATTGAACAAGAAAAATTAAATGTCAGTAACAGACAACGCACAAATCGGAAGTTAAAGAAGGATATGCTAAAGGTTTTACCTTGCCAATGATGCTTCCCACTTCCTAAAATTTCAAAAAAAAAAACGTATAATTAATCAGCGTGAAAAAAATCCATTAGCGCATTCATTAAAGTATTGCATTAATACTAGGTTGTCAGCAACGATTCATTACTGAAAGTGCTTCAACTACTAAGACACACCCACACGAGATAACACGAACATTAACGCCGATTAAAGTAAAGGAGCATTCAGGGAAACTTAACAAGCTGACATTTTCCACAACAGATATGAAAATTATCAGGGTGTTAAACCACCACAAATTCACAACCGAAATCCAAGAAGCGTTGCAGTAAATTTTATTTTGAAATTCATTTCAAGTATTCATCTCATGAAAGCTGTACAAAGCTTAACTAGCTTCCTTCAATCACTACACTCGAAGAATGAATTGGTCCACGTCAAAGATTAATGCATCGCTGCATATGTCATTATTTGTAAATGCTATTCACATTAGATAGATAACTATCAAGCGACAGCACACTCATGAGAGGGAGCTAGTTTAATAGGAGGCATATGGACGATCATTAATTGCACCACAAAGCCCTTGACCATTGTTGGTCAGCGTGAAAACACCATGCATGTACGACGTCCGCACGAGCAATTTAACCAAGTTTTTATGACTAAGGCCATAATTACGAAAAAAAAGGCTCTCAGTTAGTAGACCAATTTTAGCGTGAAAGTGCAACGTAAAAACGTACTTATTTTTGCTGCAAATTTGTTGGCGGGTCAATTGGCCAATCATACAGGCTATTGAGCACCAGAACTCTGCCGTCCATCACCGTTATTACTATGGCCAGCAACAATAATGTAGCCCAGCTCACTTAATTGGGCTGCATATGCCAGCTAGCAGTTTCCTGTCAGCAGAAGGCACAAATGGACTAGGAGGGCAGAACAGACTTCAACGATGTCTTTCATGTGCAAGGGCAACTTAAGCCAGACAGCGTAATTAATGCCCGATATGGCCAGCAGTAATCACGAGCTTATTTCAGCGTTTCATGGTTAGCAGCCTCGACTGTGTTTAATTGGGCAAACGCTTGTCAGGCTACTGCAATGCCACTCATGACTTATTTACAGAAATCCTCCATTGAAACCTAAAACACCAAGCAATGCAACAGTTCAGTTTAGAAACTCGAGAAGTTACGAGGAGTTGGGCGATTCCTGACATCTTAACTTTCAACGTCAAGAGATTGATCATGTGAGGCCAATGGCCTCAAGATGGTCTTTTACAATACAGAAGTCCTAGGTCAAAAGACTTGGTATCTGGTAACTTTACCAAATGTAAATATGACATCAAATACATAAGGCATAATGTCTGAAGAAACATATGAACGCGAGTGACACAAAGTGATTACATGTACAAGAGTAAACTGTTCCTTTAAACAAGAACATTCTGCTCCTTAAAGGGTATTTAAATGTAACAGAAGCTTAAGCTCCTTAAAAGATGGAATAAAAATATATAGGGTACCGAATTTAATTGGAAAATTAATAAATTATTAAATTAGTTTATTTATTGGTCTGCTATTCTATCGCAAGCAGCTGGAGCTTCTGTAGCATTTTAACATCCCATAAAAAAGCGGAATATTGTTCTCATGTAAAGGAACAGTTTACTCTTGTACATGTAATGTCCTTACCGATTACCCAGACATCAATAGGCGTCTTGTGTGGATTTTTTTCTACAATAACAGCAACTGTATAATTGCAGCGCTGGATCCAGACTCGAGTCTAGATTGCATGCAATTTTCTGTCATGTTAGGTTTGACATTTTAACTGGAACTGCCCTTTAGCTTGGCTCTATAAAGTTAACATTTATTACGAAGCCCTCTTTGTTGAACCTCGTTATGCAGGCTTATCTCATCCAAACAACCATTTTTATTGAAGCTAGCATTAAAATCAGCATTAACAACAAATCTGCCGAGATGTGTATTGTGTGGGAACTGATCATTTGTCGTTCATCAGCCTTTCGGCTTTGTCACCGGAAGCCTTCCGTCGCCATGTGTTTTCAATGATAATAAGCAGAGAATAAAAATAACAACGAAAAGCCAGGGATGCAATATACATATTAACATTACATTATCGCAGGAGTGAAAACGGCGGAATAATCAGAACGGAATTCAATTCATTAGGGAGAAATATGCAAATTAACTTAGTATCTTGAACTCATTAGCATATATCATCAATTAATGAGAGTGACTGCTGTGCAGCTGAAGAGCCAAACACCTTGGCTGGACTAAAGAATTACTTTAATGCAAGACCCACTAAGTTTCTTTTAGGGGGACGCATGATTACCTATTAGAGATGATGCTAACGACACATGTGTGTATATGTGTTAAAAATATTTCTCTATTTTCTTGATTTTTTTCTTTCTGCAATGTAGAATTAAACTGTTCATCAACTAATCCAGCTTAAAATAGCTACTTTAATAAAATATTTTAAAACGTTTATTTTTAATAAGAACGTATACGCTCTTGAAAAGAAACTGCATTTAAAGAAATGGAGCTTAATTCCAAGTATGGGGCTATAAAGTGCTTAAAAAGAAAACCAACTTCATAGTTCTAGGTTTTACTATTGATCCACAAGCAGAATACTGCCTTTTGAATTTGGGAAAGTTTTACCACTGACGTCATAAGCACATGTAATCGGATTAAATGAGGCAAAAAAGACTGTCCCGGAAAAAAGTACGTCAAAACAAACTTTCCATCCCACATACATCATGCAATCCGCAAAAAATCATTTGGGGAATCAATCAAACAGGATTTTGAAGAGATTAGGAGTGAAATGTCTTTTTCTTATTTTTATAAAAAAAAAGCCGTTTTGCGTGTACTTAATCAAGCAAACTAACAAGCAGTAGATCGATATGTGCGAGCAACTGGAAATTACCTGCTTTTTGTGTATACTTAAAGTAACAAAAAACAAACCGCTATAAACCGTAATCGTATAGGTCTGTACATTTACAATTTGAAAACACCATAAACCTGTAAGTCTAAATAAACAGCACAGATTCTAGAAAACTACCTATAAATAAATCTGAAAATTATCAACAATCCATCTGCAATAGTAATACTTGGCAGCTGAATGGCAACTGTCCATTAGTAACTAACAAGTATATTACTTTTACGCTGTTCAAATAAATATATATAGGGATCCAGGATAATCCGTCGGCGGATAATGGGGAGTCTCTTTACACAGCCGCATGAAGGTTCTCTACTTCGATGCGCAATTTCTCCCTTGAAATTTGAATAAACCATTTCATTATGTAGGTTTATTGCGAATTACAGAGATAAAAATCAGCGCTGCACAATTTTTCTTTTCACCGAAATCTGCATTTTCGGAGTGATGCGAAGGAATGCTTTCGTTTGGCTTTGACAAGATCTCTTTTGAATAAATGTGCCATTACTAAGCAGGCATTTCCCCAAACGCAATTTGCATATTTTGCATCAAAACAAGCACACTACGGTATTCACTCTGAAATGACAAATGTCTCCCTTGAACAATAGTCCTATCCAGATTTAAAACTCAGTTTGCCTTTTTTTAAACCTAATCATTGTCACACCAATCAATCAAGCAAAAATGTTTGCTTTTCCAATCGGAAAAATAGTCATTTTCGTTAGTCGCTACTCACTACAGTATAGAATATCATGAAATGATAACGTTGCATATGGTTTCAATATTCAGTATGTTTAAAACGTATTGAAATTGAATGAAAAGGTATTCAAAAAATAAACTAAAATACATGTGTAAAGTTTTGGAAACCTATGTTAGTTTCTCCTATGTTTGTTTCTTTAGCATCCTTTTTTTTCCCCGAATTTGCCCACCTACATGAAAATCGCTCTCAGGATTTATAGGGTTGGATAAGCATTGGATGGGAATTTCAGTTTTATCCAAACAACTGCAGGCTGCAATGACGTCCACTATTCGCTTAAAACCTAATTCTGCTTGATTTACTGCATTATTCACGAGTCAGAATCTCTCAGGAAATTTCTTATACATGTATGTACTGGCTGGCGGCTTTCGCTACATAAACATAAGCAGTTCTTAATCCCACTATTTTTTTTTCTCATTTCTAATTCGGCTTTCAATTATTCCCAAGTCTGTAAGCTCCAACTTCGGGCCCTACAGTATACTGTACTTTTTTTCTTTTTTTGAAAAAAAGCTTGTTTTTTCTTCTTCTTCCTCGTCTTCTTCTAAAGTAGATAAAACTTTCCACTCGCAGATTTTCTCGCTTGATGGACGAGTAAAGTACATTAATCAAGTCAGTGATTCCCTAAAGTGCAAAAAAGGCAGCTCGGGTCTATTGGACAAACTCTGTTTTACTGCATTCAATTAGACTGTTGCATATGCAATCTAAAATACAGCTCAAGCAAATTAACGCTCGGTTGTGGGGCCACCTGGAAAATAATCAACCTTTAGAGGGTCTGTCCCCTAAACAGAGTAAAGTACATTTTACTTAAGAGTTAATGCAGACAACAACATTTATTTCAAAAAAGTAAATAAGTAATGAGTATTTTTAAAAGGACTACAACTATTAGAGAAAAAATAAGACGAAAGCTAATGTTTTTTAGCTTTTGTTGCTTTACAAGTATTACCTTACCTTTTATCAGTAAAACATTCATTATTCAATATTTTTAGATATTCATGAAATACGATAAAATCAAAAAAACTTGCGCAATATTTGATGGCTGTTTCTTTAACCTCTTGCTAGCTGATGTTAATTTATTTAGCATTAACATCATAGCATTAACATCCACCTTGCATTTATAGTATATTATTCAATTTATAATACAAGACACCTTTTCCAAGCCTGACATTAGACAACAAAAGCAAATTCTCTCGCCACTGTGGAGCATTACGAAAAGGAGATATTTCTACGAGGACTGGTGTTTAAAACGTCTTTCGTATAATCACGAAGTGTTGACAAAGTTAACAATATAAACTCTAATAGGGGTCCAAAGCACGACAGAAACCTTGCAGATACACGCAGTTTGGAGGTCTCAGAAGCATCACGAGGGTTGGATGAAAACCAGGATATTTCCACGTAATCTGGACGCCAAGGAAAAGCATACAAAACTTTGTCATTTGTCAAAGGACGCATATAGTACAAGATTCTTATCTTGCACGGGGTCTCAGTTTGTGCGGTTTTCAAAAGGTATCTTTTAAGTGCGTAATTCCAAAGTAAAGATAATCATGGAGGTTTCTTAAGACTCTAGAAAGGATATTGGTTTTTTGCGGTCAGTTTACTTTCACATTCTGCAGCCGATCAATTGTAGAAGGAGGAATTTTTTTTTTTTTTTTTTTTTTTAAAGCGAAATGATTTATTGGTCTCCTAGTTCATTTTTAAAGTTCAGAGGAAAAAAAAAACTGAAATGCTATCCAGAGCAAACAACCATTAGATGAAATAACTCGACCAATTTCGTAATCCAGCTCCATAAGTCACCTTTATTGGTTGATAAATCGGTCGGGTTTTATTGCTAAGCTCTTCTCATTAAATGCGAAGTGCCAGTAAGTGGATCGTGCTAAGATTTTCATCGCGGAGAGATTTCCTTCTTCCTGAAATCATCATCATTCAAAACGATGGGATCTTCCAGAAATTAGGAATGCCTAAGCGAGCTTCAACAGCAATTTCTCAGCGCTAGTGATCCATTAAAACGCACCTTGAAGAGGACTTTTACCACTAGAGAAAATTGCTGAAAAGCACCTTTAGAAGTTCCTGTGTGATCCTTGAAATAAAACCCCAAAATCCTTAATTTTATTTGTTCGCATTTTCCTTGATCCAGATAACAGAAAGGATTCTTCACGTATCTTCAAATGAATTTAGAGGCTTTCGTCGCAAATAATATGGCCTATTTAGCAAGTCTGAACAATTAAATTGTGAAACTTAGGATTGAGCAATTTATGATTGAAATAGTTTCCCTCGCCTTTTCAAACGGACCTAAAATTACTTGAACGAAGCATAGCCGGTAACCACATTGTGGGTTAGATGCTTATAGCTGGTAAAGTTTGTTATTTTGAAGTCTTTCTTCCTCCACATTAGAATCTCCCCCCCTCAAAGAACAGACTCGATTTTTTTTGTAAACAGAATTCAATAAAATCCAGAAATAGCATGCTTTAGATGGCTCCGTAAAGAATAGTTTACAACGTACATTACTTTATAATGCTAAAAAATAGGGAAACGTTTAACCAGAAAAAAGATCTCAAGCTAATTTTAAACGTCTAAATAAGTCTCTAGGACAAAAGACAACTATTGAAGTTTTATTCGGTTCGCATTGTCTGTTTGACACTGGGTTACTCGTAAAAAGTTGATTTTAAAATAGCCTACTACGCATATTGTTATTTCGGTTATCTTATTTTTTTCGTCCGTAAGCCTTCTATTATTTCTTCCTAAACGCGCTTCCGAATATATCAAATTGTTAGCCGTCTTATTACTCAAATAAACAATAGGCAAAATTTCATTTTCTGATGAAAATTTTATCTGAAAAAATCTTTAAAACCGAAATAGGAAAGCACTACTGTGAGTAAGCCTATTCTTACTGATTGCAAAACGTTAGGAAAATCAAAAGTACATGCCTATTTGTTCTTTAAACTGGACTGAGACTGTATTTTTAAGATGTGAAAAACAACGACGGTTTTTTTGCACATGCCACACAGAAAGCCATCTGGCATTGATAAATCAATAAGATCTAGTCAAGTTTCCACCCCACCCCAGAAATTCAACAAAAAATTAAATTTTTTTTTATGCCTGTCGTATTTTTGAGGATCAGATATACGTAAATCCTGGCATTTGGCATTTCTCCACTGAGACATGCAAAATCGCATAACAGCTCATGGCTATTGCAGGAAGCTCAGGTTAGCGTAATCTGAGATTAAAATGACGATGTTTAAATTGTAATGAGCATGAATCTTTTCTGCCATCAGGGAATTATTTTCCAGCCAGTGATATCTAGTTTTACTGGAAGATTTTTTTGCATTTATACTAAGCGTTTCATTAAGGTATTCATAAAAAATATCAATTCATATATTATTGTAGAAGGAGAAATTTATGGAAATGTCGTTTCGCAAGATATCACTAAATATACGGAGCGAATGCTTTTGATAAATTCATAAGCATGCATAATCATATGCAACGTAATGGGCTGAAATGGAAATCATGATGAATTTAGCAATAGTTTTGAGCGTTCCAGTCAAGATTGTTTTGATAGCAAAAATTGATTTCTAATTTTTTTGTGATAAGGAAAAGCGAGTTTTTACTCATAAAAACCGTAGAGAAAAAGTTGCACATTCATTCGGCGTTGATGCCAATTTAATGGAGCGTTTAGTTCGTATCTTGCATTTTACTGTCAGTGCTTGACATGCTTTTTTACATCAAACTTCGACGTAAAAATGGCAGTCAGCTGTATTAGTGAAATGCGATACGTCTTTACTACCCCTTTTTCTAACGCAGATAAGCAAAGGAAAATAATAACTATCTGGCACTTCTTGCTTGCCAGATTTTTTCTTAGAAAGAACAAACAGCTGACACCCAGTTTTTTTCGTTAATTTTTTAACGTGAATAAATTGCGAAGTAACACATCTCCATGTTTCACCAAAAACCAATACCGAAGGATTGAGCAGTGATTTTGAAGCTACACATCTTGCCTAGAATTCATCAAGCATTTACGTAAAATGTTCTCACACTATATGTGCCTAACCTATATGAAAAATAAAATGGCGTCCTTAAGACTACAGAAATCAAACCAATAGCGGGGTTTACACGATGATTAATACTGGCAACATTAGTAATTGCATTAGCAACAATCATTACTCCTTCATTACTGGTCAGCCGTACACGTTTTTAAACTCACATCATTATTGGCAAACATTCCATTTCAGTTTACCTTACACTATCATTAGTAATGTCATTTTCAAACTCCAAAAACCAACCATGGCACCTCGTGCAGAGAACCCCTGATGAGAAAGCAGCACAAACCATTCAATTAAGACTTGGCTTAAAATATATTTGAACCGAAGTAAAAATGGCGCTATATTAACCTAAATAACAACAAAAAGCCACACTGCTCGCGAGTGGTTTAAAATTTCCAGCGACCAGAAATAGCATTTTTACAATGATGGAGAAATTTTCGAGCAACACATGTGCACAATAAACTTTAGATGTAGCCCGACTGTACAACAAGATGGGACGATTGTTTTAGGTTACAAACTCAAAGAGTGGCCCACGAACAGAGAAGTCTGGAGGGAATTTCCCAAATATAGTCAGTCTTCAACTCGCTGCTTGCAGTAAATTAAGGACTGGTGCCGAGGTTTGAAGTTAGGCCTTGTAACGTCAGGATTAATCTCGGAAATAAGTTCCAATCTAGAACTCTATTATGAAGCGCCAGAACAATTTGGAATCCATGCCAAGTTGCCAACCATTTCACAATAGTTACCAAAAAATACCCAGTGTGACGGAAACAAGCGGGATTTAATGTACTGCCCAACTTCTGGCTCCCACATCGCATGTTTTAAAAACAGCTGTCTCGTTTTCATTAAGTCCTTCCCTATTTTCTCCACTCTGTTCAGCAATAAATTCTGATGAAAAAAATGGGAAATAAGTCTTTTCAAAAGAAGGGGGGGTTACGTTGGCCAGGGAAAACTTCCCAATGACATTTTAACAAATTTCAAGCCATGTACTGGCCATTAATTCTCGACAAGAAACATTAATTCGTTGGGAGCAGTGACCGAATTGACCACGCAGCGGCGCCACTTGACGTCCGTTCATGGGCATACATGGTGTTTCTGAAAATCTGACTTGTCTTAACATATTTTACAAAGTTGCCAATTTGATAACACTAAGTTCCAATTGATTTTAAATCGTATTAGCGCAATAACATTTTTAAAACGCCAAGCAAATCTATTATTCTGACCTTAAATAAGACCTAACCTAGGCCTTTTACTCATTTTTGCATCAAATACTTATCATAATGGTTAAGTTTTATCACTGGGTAGAATCGGTCGTTTACTAGAGTCGGAGTTATTTTTTATGATTTCAAATTGTCTTGCCTATATATGAAAAAATTAGATTTGAAAAAAAAATTCAGACCGTAGAGGCCAAATTCTAACAAATTTAGAAATTATTATACTTATTTGAAGTGAAAATGTGTGGGCATTGTTTTGAGTCGGGCCTAAATTGTAATATTTCAACAAATGCTACAGGATTGCAATGATCAACATTAGTCGTAAAGGGGAATGGCCCTAATTTTAATTTTGACTTTCGAATGTATCTGCAGAAATCCTGGTACATGTACATCAGCTTGTACTGAGTCATTAGAATAATGATAATAATAATTCATTGGATGTCAAATGTCTTAAAAAGACCCCGTTAATTTCATAACTTTAAAGACAGTAGAACGTATTTTTAATCCAAGCTGAAATTTTTATCACGACTTCGAACACAGAATGGTATATCGAAGTTGGATGGGGTTTTGTTATCGCAGTGGCCCAAGGGCAACGCTTTGTGCCGGTTGACCACTTATCAATCGTAGCACCCGGTCCATGGCCTTGGTTTCACTACGTTATATTCGAAAGATTTGCACTTTCAGAAGCCAAAATGCCTTTGCATATATCGATCGAGGCGGGGGGAAAGCGGGGCTCGAATCCATCGATTTTCTGACATTTTTCCTGCCCCTGGTGAAATACTGGTTGGCGGAAGGCATGGCGAACTTTTATTTTCTTAGATAAAATATTCATCCGCGCTGAACAAACACGAAACGCGCGTTTGCCGTATTAAATATTCAAGACCATTAACCACAATAAAGCTGAATTGACAGAAAACACGTTGAATAATCAGTCACACGGAACCACGAAAGGAATTTGGCCCATGAAAATAAGCGTTTCGAAACCAATTGGAAGATTTTAATTTCCCTTGGCTTTCACTTACTGATCTTTCCAGCGGGCATCGTTTGAATTTCATGGCATTTCAAATATTGTGATGATATGATGAATTGATGAATAATGAAAATGATCGACAACGAAAGGGATGAACGATAATGAAAATATCCTTCTAAACAAAATGCGCATTTATATCTACTAATTGTTGTAGAAAAATGTAGCTAAACAAGAACAGGGTTCCCTTACTTTTCCAGGTTTCTGGGAAAAAAATGCCCTGATTTTACAAAAAATGTTTATCGAATAAAATGAAAGCAACGTTTACCAATTACTGATATTTATTATTACATAAGTGTGGCTGATGAAAATTTGATGAAAAATCTGATGGAAATTTCTCTGACGTCTCCAGGTCTTCCAGGTCAATGAGAACCCCGCAGAATATATTTTTAGCGACCGAAACGTGAACAAATAAGCCTCAAGTTTACAGACTTTGACAATCTAAAATCTACTAACTTATTATTTTAAGACTTTTAGCCTGATTAGATGGCATAAGTCAAGTTAAGATGGTGAAGTGGCCAAACAGAAGTCACACAAATAAAGCTGATTTTCAAGGAATAATGACTTGAATTTCGACCAATATAAACAGGGCTCGTAGTTACCTCATTCAGTCATTGACAAATTGTAGAACAAAATATTTACAACATACGTGTAAAAATGTTATTAATGTGGAACATTGATTGGATGCAAAGAAGACCTATATTTGTGACCAGGCTCCCCTTTATGAAGGCAATCACGCAAAGCACCGAAGGGATAACCAAAAAACCTCATTTCTGTGCCCAAACAGCCATTAATGTTTAATTCTGATAAGGGAAAACAGTTCCTCGTAAAACCCAACCATGCAAGAGAAAGTGCAAATATTTCAATTTAATGTCTTCTCGGCCTCCTCCAACAATGCACGTAGAGTAAAGCAAATCCAGATTAGCTTAATCGGGCTTTAGCCGAAGAGTTGACCGTTTCGAGTTTAAGGCAGTCGATAATAGGAATTGGTGCAACGGTGCAGATATGGTCCGATCGAAAATTAACTAGCAAATTTAGTACAAATTAATTCCAAGATTTGGACGAAAACACTGCCAGTTGCCAAGGATATAACGAGCCTTACAACCCGCCATGTTTGCTGGAGCAACATAAATAAGGATGTTGCAGACAACAAAGCTGATTGTGCTTATTAAAAGCTAATGGCTCGTTACAACTATGTTATGTGCGCATCACTTTCCAGGAGGCTTCATCAAATTATTGCTAACGACGAGCGCAAAGAATTTTTCACGGAAAAATACACCCGGTTCGACATAATTAAGGCGAATAATTGGGGTTCTCCCGAGAACCCCATGGAGTTTTCAAAACGAGGGGTAAATATCCCACGGTTAATTAGCGGGCATTAACGTTGGACACGCTTCTAATTAAGCTTCCATATTACAACCCACGCACTACACGTGCTTTCCAATTTTTTTCTTCTTAAGGTTCAGTAATTTACTTTTATATGCCTCTACTATAGGAAAAGTGATTTTACAATTCCGCTGGCTTATAAATGCTTAATAACCTATTTTCTAAAAACCTTGAAATGAACTACAGTACTGGTCTGAAGTATATCAACTTTCGGTTTTTTCAAAATAATTATTTCAATTTCAACCTGGTGG
>JAQIXS010004469.1:0-15034 GCA_034700785.1 Rossiulus vilnensis
AAAAACCGGGGTCAATATTCATCGATTGTGCAGTACATTGCTTTTTTAATTTGAGATTAGCTCACGGATCATTATCCCAAAATCTTGTCATAACATATGTCTCAAGAAGGAAGTGGTTGTGTTTAATAGCATTTTTATGTCCAATAAAAAAAATCCTTCCCAGGTAGCGAGATATCGGACAACTGTCGGTTCGCCATGGAAACGCCCTTGGCACTTAAGCTACTACCTGATTTAAGGTGGGAAAATGAAAATTAGTTGCAACGTCCTTCCCACCGGAATCATCACAACACCGCCCTCGTGACGTCACCGTATTGTCAAGGTGCTGTTGCAGACTCATCTTTGCTTGGCCCTGGGTGTATAGGAGAAAATTATCTAAGGAGTACCGTTTGAATGGAAATGCTTGACTAATTATCGACTTGCTATGTTACGGACAGACTGCACTGAAAACATATTATAGTGGTGATAAAACACGCTTCGCTCATCAAAAACAATGTCAGCAAAGGCCAATTTATTTTTAACTCGCATGCAGGATTCCAATACCAAGGTTGGTGCATTGAAACAATACACCCTTGGAATAACTCGGCCTTTCAAAAGTTTATAACTTTTTAGGGCCGTCTATAAAGAACGTTGGAGGTTGAAGGGCGTGGAGTTCACACATGATTAAAGGGAGGTAGGGGTCAGTACATTCGGACGCCTAATTTTTATTCGGCTCGTGTAAGTCCCTCATTACAATGAAGCCTGCCAATTACAACCTTGAAACCATTAATAATAAGTAGGCTAAAAGATGACGTCTTGTTCCATAAAGAGACGTCACTTAATGGTCATTTTTTTAAACTTAATGACTAGGTTAAAAAACAACAACGTCAACTAACGACTAGGCCTATCTGTAAACAACGTCACCACTGACAACGTGATATACGTTTTGGAAAAAAAGCTACATGCAACAATGATATGAAAATAGGCGGTCCTTATAAGGTTGCCTGGTACGCGATCCTCCCCTGCTATGGGCTATTTGTTAAATAGTTTCTATTTTTTGGCCAAATCAAGACATTATTGTATTTTTAATAAAACTACCTCTATATTAAGTAATAAAGATAGCGTGAAAATCGAGAATTCAATGCCAGCGGCTTTACTTAATTTTATTCCAGAAGTTGTCTTATTGGCCTGATAACCTTGACTTGTGTTTCCATTTACCTAAAATAGCGGATCTTTTGAAGTGACGTGTCTGTACACGTATTGGATATGATCACACGCTTAAAATTAATGAAAATACCACATGACAAATTATATATATTATCCGCAATCCATTTCTAATATGGTAATCGGCGACAATAACGCTTGTTTATAGAAAATAAACAATTTTTGCGTTTTGCCAACAGATGGTAGTAGCATTAATGTGTTATATTGGACTGCGAATGCAGAATATATTTCAAGCTAGATTTTTGTTCACTTCGGTGTGAATCGGGCCTTAAGCGTCTGTTGCTGCATTGCGTCAAGCTGATATTGTTTACAATGGTGTGCATAGTTAGTAGGCCTAGTAACATATATCAGTAGCAAAGCAATCGCATCGAGAGGGTGAATCCCATAAAGGCATCACGTCATCGTAGTGTGCTACTCAAATGCTATGAACGCCATGCGGGGATTGTGCGTAGGTCTAAGTTAAAGTAACCCAATTACATGTATTATTCCAATGTAAACTATGACTCAGCGGAGTCCCAAAAGGTGCAGCGCAGTCAGTGTAGTCTCATCGACAGCAAAACAACAAATTATCTAATTACTGGTGTTCTTTGGTTAATGCCAGATGCGACAAGGCTGGAAGTGAGGCAGGCGCAACATTTGAATTACACATTACTAAGACTAGGTCTTAGCCTCACTTAATAGTTACGATCCCCTCCAATATGTGGTCAGTGCAATAGAAAAAAGTAGTTTTGAAAGCCCACGACCAAGGTAATTCTGCAACTACAGTGAAACCTGTCTATTGTGACCACTCAAGAGTCAGGTGGTCAATGTATCGAAAAGATTACGTTCTTTTAACTGAAGTGTGAAATGTAATTTTTACACCTAAAATAAAATTAATTTGTATCACTTTCATCGAAAAATTACGTGTACGTGTATTTATTAAGTTTTTTTAAAAATATTTTAATATTATTAAGATTACGTTCTTTCTAACTGAAGTGAGGAGGAGGAGGATACGTTGAGGAATGTTAAATCATAATGATTACCAGATTTGCGTACAGGGGCACACATCTTTTGTCAACAATAGTGCCGAATCCTACATTCTAGAATATGCAAGTGGTGTATATGATCGCTTTCTTGAACGTGCATTTGAAAGCATTCTAAAGTCCACGACCAAGGTAAATTTGTAGATTTTAATTGTAAACAAAAATGCCATTAAAACACAAAGCAACTCACAATAGGTAATTCAATGAACATGTTCTTGAACACTTGAAAGGTTGGACGACGTCTAACCGGAAGGTGCGCTTCATCTGGAAGCGTCTTTTTAACATTAGCAAAAGATAATGCAGCATCACCGTAATTAATTGTATCAGCTTGAAAATAAATAAGATGTCGTGCTCCTGAAGCAATGTTCTTCACAATACCAGAACACTAAGTTTGATTTTAACAATAAATACGTCATAATTCCTCCAGGCAAAATCTTTGGCCTTGGTGAATTGCCGATCGAATCCTGACTAAGCCGCTTGCCCATCTTGCATGATATTCATGGATAATGGTAAGCAAGGTATCACTGACTAAAATCTTTGATGATGAAAATATGATTCACAGCAGCAAAAACTGGGCAACCACGGCGTCCTCCAGCTTTTGCGAGGAAAGCATGCAAATCAAGCCGCATGTCTGAAATTAAAACCTGCTTTTGGTGTACAAAATTGTATTTACATGTACAATGCCTATCATTATTGTTAACTATTTTTTACCGTGAAGAATTGGTAGGCCTAGTCTACTGCATTTACGGTCTGAGCTACATTTTTTTTACAATTTAAAAATGCACCATTTCTTCATTAAAAGCAATGAAATAAATAAATTTGAAGAAAACCGTTGTGCCATTATTTCATTTTATTTATAGATAAACGGGACATTTTCAAATTATAAGAAATAACGCAGACCCCAGTGGACAGTCAATTGAACGCGGGGGAAAGTAAATTGAGCAATTATAACAAGTATTTGAAACAAAGGTATGTTCGTAATATTTTACATGCCGAGCATGGTTCTAAAAAGCAACACAATTAAATTCAACTGAACTCAGCTCCCTACTATCAGCGAACTACACAAAAATAAAAATGGCATATGTTAAGGGGTGATGAAATCCATGCACCTTTTCGAAATGTTAGGCGTTTACCACCTTTAAAAGAGAATTCCAACATCTGATGGCATGCAAAAAAATAATCATTTGGATTATGGAAATGGTGCAAATAATGCAACTTTCCTTGTGCCAATACGTGAACAAAGTCAGGACTGTAGAGCGAGAAAACTTAACAGCAGCTGATTTTTGACACCAACTGGATCCGCCGCTGATAACCGACAAAATCAAAATGAATTCACGAAGCAACAGCGTGAAAAGCTCGAGAGTTGGGAAATGATGGCAGCAAACGCGTGTAGTTTTTCAAGTTTCTTTCGTGACATAATAGCACATATTCCGCGGTTTCAAATTATGAAAGGGGGGGATCGTGTAAGTAGAAACCAGTGCATACAAAAGCGTCACTATAGCTACAAAAATATTGGAAACAGGCAAGTTTCTACTTACAAATATGCGGCCGACAAGTCTCAACAACGGCAGGCAAACTGATTCAACCGAGGCGCGCAGTGGGTACTCCAGCCGAGTCACAACTAAAACTAGGTTCGTTCATCAATCATCACACGCAGTCTGCAGATGCGTGGTTTACGATTCATGTGCGTCTCCGCCTCCAATATCCACACTGAGTGGTGGATAAACCCTTATGGTCGCGTAAAATTAATAACATTAACTGTTAAGCGTCCATCCCCCCTGTCACGTGCCCTGCTGCTCGGTCTTATAGTTTACAAATAATTCCAACTGTAAAGGAGAAAGCTTCCGGAATTAATGCTGCAGTGTGAAAATGTCATTGGACTAAGCAACGGTTCAATTAATCCATTTATCCTGAAATCTTATTTGCAGAACTAGGCGCCTGCCTACATCCTTCTGAGAAAAATGAAGCCACGAGATAATTATTGCAAGTTCGCGCATTGCTGCTAAAACGACTTGCACGTCCAATAAAAAGGTTAGTTAGCAATCTCCTAGGGTTTAATTAGCTCGCAAAGTGAACAGTGGGAATTGGTCACACCGATCCCATTTTCAGAAATGTTCCCAAATTAATCGACAGACTATTCCGGATGATCGCCGAGAAAATATACAGCATGATTCATAAATTTTGTCGGGGTTTCCGAGTTCTATAGAAAACCGAAAGCAACCACGTAATACTGCTTACAGAGTAGGAACGTATAAGTGAAAACGTTTTATTTGGCAACACCTTATTTGCCGCAGTGATTTCTGGGAGTTAATATGACGTCAGTATTCAAAATGATGAAGGTTCAAGTGAAATCAATGTGTTACACAATAAGTTACACTTTCGTTAAATGCTCCGTAAACAGTTCTACGTGGTTGCTTTCTGGGGTTAAATCTATAGACCCCGACGATAATTATGAATCACCCTGTAGTTTGTGCGTTGGATAAAATTTCGCCAATTCTGCTTTTATCCACTTCTAATTTCACAAGCAGATTGGCATACCATTCCAGACTTGGAAAATGGCCAGGAAAAACTGTGCAATTTTCTCTGGCAGACATAATGAATTCCGTCCATCTTCCATTTCGTCGCGTGGCAATCCCATTAAAATGTACGCGAGATAACCAAATTAAGATATGAAAACTGGATGGAAAAAGCCTTGGCAACAATCTGGCATAAAACGAATTACTCTACTACTGTTCTACATCTAGATCTCGAATCCTATCTTGAATATCACTTTGCAGACAAATGAACATGGTTAAATTCACCAAGTAGGCCTATGCGTTTCAGAAAAAAAGAAAACAAAACACTCAAACGTTGATATTAAAGCAGCTGCATGATTTGAAGTGCAGATTGGGTAAACAATCAGACTAACTGGATTTGGTACAATAGATGTTATGATTTTCTAAATCTTCCAAAGCTATTGAAAATACGGATTGTCAACTTTCGAACACTTTCTAATTCCTAGATGCCATCAAACTTCAAAGGACAGATAACTGGCAATTAAAAAAAATTCTGAAAATCAGTACATAATGTGAATATCTTATTATAGACGACACATTAAACTATGCGAAAGCAAAAATTGATATGTCAAAATTCCCTGACTTTTACTAAATACATGATTTATTCCTTGACTTTTCCCTATTCCATGTCTTGATAATTCCTGGCTTCCCAGGTCTGGGGGAACGCTGGCGTATGACGTTTTAGCAGGTCATTTGTAATGACCTTAAAATGGATGCCATGCATAGAAAACATTGCTAACAAGTTGTTTTTTGCCCAAGTGGATTATTTTAAGGCTTTCGATATTTTGCTTAATTCGGAATAAAAAAAACATCACAAACAATACAGGATTCCAGACGCGCGGAAATGACGTCATCTGTACCAGTCTATAATGGTCGACTTTTAGATGGACTTTCTTTACGGATGCCCCTATGCGTTTATTGGCTTGCTGTTACGCCTAAATCCGGCATATTAGCGAGACGGCACACTGTGATTGTGATCAATATGCCTCGCGTTAATCGTATAATTTACCTAGCCACGAAACTTAAAAAATGGCCAACCACAATGTCGATCCACTTAGTACTGATTAGGTATGGTTAGGTTAAGCAGATTTTCCACCTCCTAAGCCATCTGGCATATTCTACTCAATTAACACTATAGCCAGACATCACATCATTTCCTTCACTCGAACCGAGAAATCGTTGCGGTTTTATTTGAAGTCCGACCCAAAAAGTATTCCCACTACGCGTAAAACACCTGATACATTTTTGCTTAAAATACCAAGTATTACTGCTATATAGGCTATATTTATTTCCCTGAAGACGGGGCAAAAAACCTAAAAGCGCCCAATTGGCCACCAAATATTTATTTGAACAGTTTTGCTTTAATTAGTTAATAGTTCTTAATTTATTTACCCCACATGTACGATTGGTCGTCCACTATCTTCGATCGAATTTCCCAACATCTGAAAATGCCTCGTTCATTTATAAGCAAATAAACATGGATGAAATCAGTTATACTAACACCGAAAACAGGGGTTTCCCCAGTTTTGAAACCTCCGAAGATGAGCGTCGGAGGTTAGATAACCGATTTTTCCCCATGAATTTTTTCCATAAATAAACGGGATTGATATTGAATATTTGAAGCAAAACTGGATGAGTAAACGTTTTTTGCATGGTGGGCATGCACGTTTGGCTCAAATACAAACAAAAAGTACAATAAATCAATTGCGTTAATCTACTCGAGCAGTGTTCTCGGTTTTCTTTTAGTTTACTTTTGATCTGACAGAATCAAAGTTCACTGACAAAGCCGACAGCTGATAAAGTTCATCACAAATGGCGAAAAATTCTGATTGCCTTTCATCTGACACCCACCAAAGGCGATGCTAATTTCGCCATTTCGCCAAGCACCCCACCCATTCTCGGTTACCACTGACCACTCGTGACGCAAACATGGGTTGAGCCGCGACTGGCGCCGGGCACGGGCCAGCAAAGCCAGCCTGAGATCCCCCAGCTTGTCTCGCAAATTTGCCATTCACCAATTTCCCAACCAGATTTCCGAATTCCGATTATTTCCGGTACACAGATGCAGTTCCGCATGCATTGAATGACTCGCATCAATTAGCCGCATCACCTGCTCAGGTTTATCTCAGGGAAACCCAGCGCTAATGCGTGCTAAAAACCTGCCAGAACAATTGAACAATATTCCGGCATCAACCGCATTTTTCTAATTCAATTTTTCCGATTTGAAAACCCCCAAAAGAGGATTGAAAGGCTAACAATACAACTTGTTGCATGTGGAGCCCCGAGGGCAAGACGAATTACGTCGCTAAAAGTAGGGCAGTTGTGAGGAATGAGAAAGAAAATTCGCTTCGGCCACCAGCACCTTTCTCGCCGTGGCTCAGTGCGAATTGTGGATAGATTCTCGCAATGAGTTAAACTGTTCTGAAACAAACAAAAAAAAAATATAAACTAATGTTTCTCTGGCTTACCTTGATGGAACCTATCAAATGGTCTGCTGGCATGCGGCCGATCGGAGTCGATATCGAACGCCTTGGTTGCACGTCTAATGAAGGCTGAGGAGAGGCCTTAGGGACTTAATCCTTTTCCCTGAACGGAGAACGAAACAAGCACTGATGCTATTTTCCCATAAACAACGATTTCCTATCAGTGAATAAACAGACGATGCCAATAGTGCCATTGCAAACTGCAGCTCCTCACGGCAACGAAATGTTTCCGAAGACGACCGAATAAGATTGTCCCCATTTTAAAAATGGGACGTCGCCGCCGGGACAGCGCCATCTAGCGAAAGACGTCCGCAATAGCTCCACGCGGTACAGGGTGTCTATCTGAGTTTTCATTACTGCCCATCTTCATTACAGGCATCTTTCTAAACCTAAAACTGCTAATTAGTTACATGTATGAGAAAGACCTATTGGATAATGTTTGAAGAAGACTACCTGTTGACATTTATGGAGTTAAGCCATTCCAAAAGACATTACAATGCTACTTTATGATTTTTTTCTTTGTTGAAATTACTGAAGGGATGCGAGTGGATAATTGAAATGCAGAAGAGAAGTGGTTTTAGCTCATGAGTGACATCAAAAATTGTATAAAATCATGAAAATAACTATAAAAACGGAATGCTAGCAAACCATCATTCGATGTATTATGGCGGAATCTGTTCTCTATGGACCTTTATAAAATTTTAAAAATGGTAGTCACGCATTTGATTTTACTTTGAATTTCGGCTTGCAACAATTCTAGCAGTTTTCCTACCAGTTTAATGTCAGGAAAATCACCTTAACAGGTTCTGCTAGGCAGCTAACGGAAGTTAAAAGTCAAGAAATTGATTATTGGCTTGAGGCTTTGGTGCGTTTAGTTAGCCATGGAACATCATCCAATACACTAACAGGAAAACAGCTGGAGGCAATAAGGCTAAGTGGTACCATTTTTAATTAATTTACCACACAATTCAAAAATGTAAGTCGAGTTTTATTTATCACTTACATTTAACGCTGCATGGGGCAGCCAGCTAACGCTAAACAAATATCAAGATAAGTTTACTATGTGGAAGGTTAATTTAAATGCAGCACATGAGCCATTTCGTTTGTTGGAACTGCATCAAGTTTTAGGTATGTAAATGTATGCCTATTATAGTGCTGATGATCGTCATAATCATTATTTACGTGGTATGTTAACAAAACTAGCCTCATGCAATGGGTCTGATATTGGCCAGAAATTAGCCATGTTCATAAAGTTCCTGGAGGTTTTGAAAAGTGTCACTTTTCTTTCTTTAATGTGCACGATGACGTTCAATATTTGGCTCCACATATCTTACTTTACAAATAAATTTGATGAGTGGAAACCCATAGTTCAGCATAACATCAAGGTTCGGAATGCAGCTACAATGATATGGAACATACATGTAGTAATATATGATGCATGTTTTAAAATGTAAGGAGGAAGAGAAGTTGAAAACGTAACTTTGTGGGTTAGCGTTAATTGTTGCATCAGAAACTAGATTTGAAGAATTGTGAAAGAAATCACAGGACTTGGATAATTAATAATTAGTATTCATGTCGATGAATTCAATAGATCATTGCGACGTCAAAAACATTCGGAATCAATACAATGGACAAATACTTGGTGTTCTTATTAAATATTTATGTATAAAATCAAAAACTACTATAAATGTGAAAAATACTTTACACATGAATGATGTACGAGATTTAGGGGAAACAAAAAGGTGTTTGCACCATCTCCGTCAGCGGTCATAAAACTTTAAGAAATCTGTGAAAAAACACGTACAAATATCATAAACTGCAAAAACATTGCACACAAACCTGTTTTCTTAAAAGTTAGAAGAAAAAAACATTAACCATAGAATTCTTGGCACGTTTTAAAGAGTTGCTATTTAAAACAGATAAGTTTAAATATAAAAAAAACATGATTTTAGTAGGATTTATGAACGGACCCTTTATAAAAAAATTAATCAAGAATGGAAGACACTTGCAGTGTCAAAGTGATTTGACGATTGTATTAGGACCACATGGAGGTGCTTCTCGTTCCTCTTCCTCCATCCATGGTAGCGCCACAGTTAGTGCTGGCGGAATGGATACGTTGGCTCCACCGCGGTTTGGCCGCAAGCCTGTGTAGGGATTCCTAACCACCACCAAGTGAATGCGGTCGCCAGCCGCTGCAATCAGAGGCACTGTCAGGCAACAGTCAAAATCGTGCGTTTTAGTTTCATTCACCTGAAATTGGGAAAAAAATTATAAAAATTTGAGAACTTGTGCAAAATTCTATGAACAGATATCATGTCACAACCATGGGATGATGCTTTATTTGCCCAATAGTTCTTATACACCTAGTTTCTTTCAAGAAGGTTTGCATGTATGGTACATACATCGTTATGTGTTGCACAAATCAAAACGACATGGCACGACATAGAAAAAAAAAGCGTCTAACCTGCAAAATGCGGTCGAAAGGTTTCAATACGCCCATATCAGCTGGTCCCCCAGGCCGTATCCGATTCACGTAGACGCCCCTTTCGTACAGCCCATCAGACACGCTAAACCCAAAATCTTCATAAACAGTGTCTTTGAACAAGGTGACGCGATGCACCTCGATGGGGTAGGGGGCTGCACTTTCCTCGTCATTGGAGGGCGACGTAGCAGAAGCTGCAGCAGCCCCGTTGGACGCAGAGGCACCGACCTTTGACCTTCCTGTTCTTGTACAACTGTGTGGGAGAGTGTTGCTGTGTAAAGCAAGGGGCACTTCTTGGTTATCGGGCAGTCCGCAGTTGCCCTGTCGCCTGCTAGCAGCCAAATTCTCGTCTGACATGCGCCTGCGTAAGTTGGACACCCCACAATCGGACGTGGAAGGAAGATTAACCACAGTCATTTCTTTAGCTCCAAACTCGCTGAGAATTTTGATCCAGTTTTGGTCGGGTTCGTCGTCTTCGCCCGGATGAGAACTGAGAATAAAACGATTTCCGTGAACGACTTAAAATCCCTATCGATCAACAATGCACAGCTAATATTTACCCATTTGAGCTATGGCATGGGCTGTTGGGCCAGTTCTCTGCTCGTACTTCTCCCGTATCTTGTCGTACATTATCCTCCTCTTCCTCAATGTCACCTGCGGCGTCCTCCCTGTCGCCCTCAATTGATATTGTGGGTGTACCTTGAGAAGGGCCACTTCGCCTTCGAACTCCGAACGGCGGTAGAAGACCGAGACGACTCCCAACTTCTTCACTATCCCAAGATTCAACGGCACTGTCGATACTCGGCAGAGGAGTACTTCCGCACTTGGAAGAGGTCTGATCCCGCTCGTCAGAATCGCCTTAACACAAAGAGAAAAAATAAAAATTTTTAAGTCCAGCATTGATAAAGTTCCCACAGAAATTAAATTCTTGAATTCCCTGACTTCCCCAGGTTTTTGAAAATATTTCCCTGACTTTACCAAAAAAAAGTTAATGAAAATTTCCCAGACATTTGCATTAAAATGTCAGAATTTCCCGGACTTTTCCAGGTTGTTTCTAATTCACCGAAAATTTCCAAATCCAATACATTTGGATAGAAAAGATCGAATTTGGATCGAACAAGAAGCATTTATCCCATTTCAATGCAGTGAAACAAACCAAGAATTGCAACACTGATTCAAAGATGCTTTCATTTGCTTAAACTGCTGTTGAGAGATAATTAGTGAGAATTTTGCCCTACCTGATATACTGGTCACTGCTTTGATCTTGCGTGCCACCTTCAAGGATAGTGAATCCGTTGAGTTCTGCAGCTGCTTTATCACTTGGCCAAGCGTCTTTCCCTTGGTCGAGGTGCCATTGATAGCCAACAGCCGATCGCCCACATGCAAGACTCCACTTCTCTGGGCCAGACCGCCTTCGGTCAGCGCCGAAATAAGAATCGGTCGGCACGGTTCGTCCGACCCTGAAACAGTTATCCCCAGGGGCCCACTTCCTCTGCGTGACAATTCCACCGCAGAAATCGCCCATTCCTTTGCCGACAGCTCAAAATCTCGGACGTCCTCGTCCTCGGGACTTCCTTTCTGAATCCGCAGTCGCAGTACGTCTTCGCGGCTGTCCTTAAGTAACTGGTGTACCTCATCGAGGTTTCTGTCATCTAATTTCATTGCGCCAATGGCTAAAAGTCTGTCGCCCACTTGGATGGTACCTGTCCTATGTGTCACACTACCGGGACGCACATCGGAAATAACCGGAGACTCCCCTTGTTGATTGTCTTTTGTCACTAAAACGAGCATGAATGGAATCACTTGTACCTTTTCATCAATCAAGCGTAATTCGAAACGCAAGCCAAGATAAAAGTTAGTGCTTACTGCTAACTGTTATTCCCAAGCCCCCATAAGTTTTACGGGGCAACCGGACTTCGAAAACTCCGCTGCTAGGAACGACAGACTCTGCCGGAATTAAATACAAGCTGATTAAACCACGGTTTCCTACAACGATAACCACGACGATCCATAAAAAAGTCAAGATTACCAGCAACGTCAAATTCTATGTGTAAAACTACTCTCGGCTTGGATGCGGAGATCATGTGTGTCACTTCTTCCAGGCTAAAGCCCTCCGTTGGAACCCCGTTTATCGACAAAATACGATCTCCGACTTGCACGACTCCGGTTCTAGTGTGGAAGTTGGAATGTAAGCGCAGCAAAACTAACAAAGATCAGGCAAGAAACGGGTTCTGCAGTAAATAACCAACCTTTCAGCAACCCCTCCTGGATCCAGGCTCCCAACGATAGGTGGCGCCATCAAGGACGAGTTTGTGCCATTACACAAGGCCAGGCCAAAGCCTCGATGATCAGTGACATTGAGGGTCACTTTTGTCGTTTCTGGTCTACTGACTTGTGCGCATGGAGAAGCAGTTGTGGGAGCAGTACCTGCCGAACAGGATGAAATACAAGATGGAAGGGAAGCTGAAAAAGGAAGCACATAGCATAAGATTAGTAGTTGCTCATAATTACAATCATTTTTGTCATTTATCTTAACCTGAAAATGCATTTGAAAACGGCGGATATGGTTAATTAAATAAAAACAACAGAAAACACTCACAACTGGATGGTGACTGTTCTATGCCGCGCTGGAGTCTCCATGGCATGTTCCGCGAAGTCTGAGTTTGGTTACGATAATTGGATCCGAGCGTCGCAAACGAGGACAACGAGGTGCTGGCCGTTGCGTTTCGGACGTTTACTTCTGGAATACGTTTGCCAAACAACATTTGGCTCAAAGGCAGGATTTCCAAACGGATCCGATCCCCGCACGAATTCCTTAACAGTTGCGATGCTTCGGCTGCAGTGGCTGTCATGTCTAAGGCAACGTCATCAATGGCCAGAACCTGATCTCCCACATGCAAAGCTCCGCATCTGGATTTAAGAAAAAGATTAACATTATTATGGGTTGATGGATTACTCCCTCAACCACACGGCATATCTTTGCTGACAGTAGGGTATCGAGTTGAATTGAATTGAAGTAGAAAAATGAGAAAAATACCACACAAGAATAAAAGAGGCAGACGATTTCACTAATGCCAAATATGGTTACCAACCTTTCTGCCAGACTAGCTTGCTTAATGCTCTGTATTAAAATTGCCGAAGAGTCCTTGGGTGAAGAAGAGAGCGCTACGCCAAATTGTTGGTTAATGTTGGCGCCCCGCTCAATTTCCACAAGAAGTGGTCCTGATGCATTCCGAACAGCCTCTAAAAGAAAATTCATATAAAACAGATTTTAAATACAGGAGTGATGGGATCTACTCAGATGATTTTCGCTATTTTAATTCATTCCCTAACAGCACTTTTATTTTATTATCTTCTCAATGAAATATTGTAAGCAAATTTACCCATAAGGCTGACGTCATATTCCACAGTGAACACAGCTTCATGTTCAATCTGCCTCAAAATGGCTGCCACATCATTCTGGTGAACACTGTTCAGGTTGTAATTATCCACCGCTAGAAGCCTGTCACCAGATTTCACCGTTCCTTCCCTATCGGCTGGCCCACCCGGACGCACGTAGGTCACAGTGAGTGGGCAGCCCACGTTGGCTCCCCCACGCAACACAAACCCGAAGCTGCCATTTTCCTTCTCCAATCTGATTTGGATAACTTTGGAGCAAATGCTCGGCGATGTCTCCAATGCTACAAATTCACAATGAAATTTCATTCATCTTTCGATGAAATACGCATATGAGGTCATCGACGATTAAGGGGAACTGAGACTAACCCGAATATGGCAGGTCGTACTCAACTTCCAATAAAACTTTTTCATCGGCATTTTTCAGCAAATTTACAATTTCTTCGTGCTTCAACTTTCCCGTACGAATTCCATTTATGGACAAAATGGCGTCACCAACGCACAAAGAGTCGCTTCTAAAATAAAAGTAAAACCCTGTGTGTTCTTTGCACATTTTTCCAAATCTATAACGCAGTAAGATAAATACACCAAAAAACAAAAAACAAAAAAATGGAAAAACGCCAAGACAGGTATAACATTGGAATAGCCGATAATCTGGACTTCTAGTTTATGTTCATACTAAATACTAAGGATTTTCCTATGGAGTTTAGATTACTTCAAATTAAACACACAAAAAAACAAAAAAAAAAATTTAAAAAAAAATGCAAAATACTGTAGGCCTATGAGCATGTGTATGCATAAATGAACCAAAATTTAACACCTGAGGTATACATGACCCTAAAACAGTTCAAAAGGAATAATTGGCACAGTTCAGTTCAAAATCCATGGTTCTTAGCACGTGATAATTATTTATGCAAGCCCATATAGAAACCCATAACCATTTTAATCTTAATCGGAAACGTGCAACTCATTACGGAAATGCAAGATCTTACAGAACATTCAAAAAGCTTACCTGTATGCAAGTCCTCCAGGTCTAAGATTCGCGATTTTTGGTCTGGTCGCTTTATCGATACCACCTTAAAACGACACAAATTACATGGCAATTACTGAAACATAATCCGCTCGTCTGACATTCCACGTGCAGGTAAAAATCGGAACCTAGATTCCTCTGCGAGCTCCAGCATCGTAAGTTTAACATGGCTCAATTCAGAATTGATCTCGACGCCAGAACGATAGGCACGGCACAAAAATCGATGGCATTTTGCGAGCAGCATCTTTTCCGCAAACTTGGGTTTCGGGAGCCGAAACGTTTCCCATTCGTTCTGGTGGCATTTCGGAGCTCGAATAAACCTTTGGCCTCGTTTATGATGAAAAAATACCAACCGAATAGCGGAAAGGAAAACAACCGAGGATAAAAACCCAAGGTAGAACCCCCCAAAAATACCGGGGGAAAAAAAAGCCGAACTAGTATTAGCATTGGCAACCAATTTCAGAAATTTATTTTTAAACATTTGACGAGAAGTTTTCAAAACTTTTGAGGCCACGGAAATGGCGCAGGGACTCCAAACGAAAGTCATAAAAACTGCCTACAGAATCTTCTGTGCGCAAGGTTTTGAAAAATTGACAAAAATTGTACGCTTGCCAAATTGCCGCTTATGTAGCTGCTTGCGAGACATATTGATAAGCATAAACAAAATCAAGGGGAAACGAAGAGGATCTAGTGGTGCCACACATGCGGAAACCACGACCAATTGTTGGATCCCGATGACATACTAGCTGCTCTAATTAGTCAATAGTGTTCCGACAAAGCCCTTGCATTGATGTATTGAAAAACGCTACTCATTCACAGTTCATCAGTCTTCAGGCGAGATGATACAAAACGATTACCAACCAGAG
>JAQIXS010004470.1:0-15032 GCA_034700785.1 Rossiulus vilnensis
TGCCTTTTGCCTCTTGCCTTTTGCCTCTTGCCTCTTGCCTCTTTCGTCTTTCGTTTTGCTTTTTGCTTTTTGCCTCTACCCCCTCTCCCAAATCTCCACACAAATGTAGCTTTGTCCACCTTGCACTTGCTAGGTGGTCACGGAAATCACTCAGGGTTTCCACCAATTCTCAACTTCCCTGACTTTTACAGAATTTTGAAAAAAAAAATTCCCAGAATTCATTAAGAATGTTTACAAAATAAAATGTAAACATAATTTATCAATAACTGATATTTTCTGTCATTACTTCAAAAGTCAAGAGAAGTCAGGGAAGATGAAAATGGCTAATGATACTATGGTAAAATTTCGTTTTTGATCGAAAATCAGGAAAAATCAAGGAAATCATTTTTGAATGTACACTGAATTGCACTGCGTTGCTGTGTCCACCTTGCACTTGCTAGGTGGTAATGGAAATCACTCAGGGTTTCTACCAATTCTCCACTTTCCTGACTTTTACAGAATTCATCAAGTTTGTTTATTAAATAAAATGGAAACAAAATGTATCAATTATTGATGTTTTCAGTTATCATTTCAAACGTAAATTTGTGTTATGGAAAATTTATTGATAGCAAACTCAGCTTTTTTACAGCTCTAGTAATTTCTAAGCAATTGCATTTTTAACATTAACTTAAAGTAAAATATTAATATTTATAAACAATTAGAGATGCAACTACAAATTCAGTGTTCATTTATAATGGATTTGCTTGCCTTTCCCTGATTTTCGAGCAAAAAGGAAATTCCCCTTACTACCCCCAACCGCTTTTCTCTTCCCTGACTTCCCTTGACTATCCCCGACTTTCCAGAATCGCACGAATCCTGTGTAATGAGTATTTGAAGCAAAAATGCTTGAATAATTGTTTCTTTTTTCATCGTAAACCTCTCACACAAGACAAACAGAAATTGAACACCCCTCTCCAGCCTCAGACGTCCTTTATGGATGTTTCAAGACGTAAGTAACTCACGTATCCTATATATCTGTCTCAGAAAGATTAGCAAGGGTTCAACAACCTACTCTAAAGTCAAGATGGTATTCAAAACCACATATCGCTTTCAATGAATTTTCGGTTACAACTTGGTTGATGTGTAACAGTGAAGATGGTGGATGCGAGTCATAGAGTGATATAATATCGCTGTTTGCCATCTTCCAAACATCAAAAATCCATCAATCGGTGAATTTCCCTGGACAACAGGCATCAGATTTTGGCTTGGCAGCTGGTGGCTAATGGATGAGATTCCTGATAAATCCATACCCACACGCCGAATATGATTATTATTTCCCATTACGGAATGGATCCTTTGTCTATGGGAGACCAGTGAAGCCCCAACAGAGTTCATTAAGAGGAGCAAAAATGTCGATCCAAGAAATACAAGGAAGCACAATTATTCGATCAGGGCCTTCCAGAAACTCCTCCAAGATTTGCCCAAAAATGCCACCACGAATTACGCCGCTAATACTTCAAGTACAGAGGGAGTAAGGAATCATTTTCACGAGAAAAATTAAGGTTACTTTCGATGTTAGGATCGGATCCGAGTACGCATTCCTCCTCCGAGAAAGACATCCATTGCCAGGCAAAATCGTTTAATTAAATTTATATTGGGTCTTGGAGGCTGTAATTAAAGCTCCAATGCGGAGATTCGTTGATTGGATGAAAAGATAGAGATGCTGGCAAAAAAGCCAGCGAAATGCAATCAGAAAATGATTAAAAAATTAACAAGTGTCTTCGGTCTGTGATCAAATGGCTTCATTCTGGACTGAAACCTATTTTTTATGTCATTGAAGACGATATTCAATTACAGGCAATTCCACTATAAACGTCGGTTCGTTATGTTATAACATGTTTTTAATCATTAATTTAACACTGATCAGAACATAATCACAGTAAATAAGTTTGTATAAATGCTGACCCAAGATAGCACCGACATGATAAGCAATTAGCACACTACGTTTTTGCTTCAAATACTCAATACAGAATTGTTCACTGGAATTTATTATTTCAAAATATATCGTTGATTTACAAAAGTGACATAAATATGGAAAACACTGTTATGCAACCTCGATATCCATCTTTGGAGGTTTGGAAACGCTAGCAATGTAATCTGGATCTCGTGAAATACTGCTTTCGGTTTTTTATATTAAATTTTGGAAAACTGAATGGAAGAATGGCACAATTGGAGCACACTGAGCTAACAACTCATATCGCATTCAACACGACATTGAACCCTTTTCCAGACCATCAAGTCCTAGTTGCACAACCCTGGTCATTTGCGGCCTCCGTAATCAACTACCCCAAGTAGGTTACAGAAACAAACCTTGAAAGCTGCTCCAGAAGTAGCCTTATTATACGAAAATATATATTACTTTTTCCGATCCATTTGCTTCTGGTAAAACAGGAGCTCACCAGAGAGCTCTTGCAGCCTGGCCAACTCTCCAGCGATTTCCAGTTTTATTTTATTTTCTCCTTAACGTCCAAAGCGTAAATCAGCATTTCTGCGTAAGCCAGTGTAGCAGGCGAGGACAATTTCATCGAAGATTGCCGTTATCGCCTCCTATCTCGGTAATCGCCTCCGAAACCAGTTTGGCAAACGCGAGTGACATCAGATAAGTCGCTTGTCAGCACCCGAAAACATCCAATAAAAAACAAAGAGACACATCTAGCCAAGCTGTATCGCACACGAACCCAAATCTCAGACATTTATAAATAAATGGACGGCTCTTCCAGACGATCTTCATGAGTTTCGGCTGGGGGGTTCAATCAGAGTTTGGAGAAAAACCCACTGGAGACACCATCAGCCAGCGATAATGGACGCCTGAAACCTATTCCCAATTGGTCAGCCAATGCCAGTGGTTTTCAGAAGTTTTCCCCCTGAAGACTACCGTCACGCAGCCTAATCACGAATGCAGATCGTATCAATCACCGCATTACACCTTGGACACATCCGGGAGTCCAGACGCCAAATATCAAGAGATTTCATCAGAGAAAAACACCGAGAAATCATGCGGGAATTGTTAACGACATGGGGAAGGACACATTTAGATTTTGTAATTTCAGAATCAGAACTGAAAAATAACTGCAGGTCACTTAAAAATGTGGCAAAGTTTTACCATTTTTGAGCGTCATTATCAATAAAATAAACATGGTAAGGGTGTGATATTATTAGGGCGCCTAAAGGATTTGACAATACGGATTCGGTGACTTTTCAAGAACGTGGTTTCTAAAGCAACTAAATTACGAATTTGAGAACACTACATGCATTTAGAAATTCATAATCTAAGTACAATGTACATTTATGAAAATATTAAGATTTGGCATTTTTTTAAATTTCTATGAATTTTATCTATGCATAGATAAGATAGTGAGTAATAGCATGGAATCTACCCAATTTTTGTGATTTAAATTTGTGGAATTTTCAGGAATTAACAATATTGACTAACCACATGCTGTTATACCCCACTATATATGTATTTTTAAATAAGGTTTTTCGTTGTGATGTCTTATCTATTTACAGTAGAAGAAGGCAGAGCGCAGTATAGCATCTACATGATTTTTATGTTTTTAATTCGCCGACTTTCCAAAAGCTTTTTAAGAATTTTTGTTAAACGACATTTTATTCCAATACATTTTATTAAAAAAAAACACTGGGGTGGATTTTATTTCTAGTAGTTCAGGGGGTAATAATTGGAATCTACATAATTTTAGTAATTTTAAATCCGCTATATATTTTCTTTTGCGATTTTAATTGGAGTAAACAGTTGTATAACACCTACACAAATTAAATCCGCTATTTTTAAGGGACACGCACTAGTTTTGCTTTTTTAAAAATAATAAAAAACAATTAAATATTTTCGTTTGCGATTTTAATTGGAGTAAACAGTTGTATAACACCTACACAAATTAAAGTTCTCAATAAATTGTAGATTAAATCATTTGGTAAAATACCTTTGACGGTTTACAAGACTTTCTTATCATGGAACTGAGGTCAAAACAATTGACCCTAATTTTAATGACTCTTCATGGACTTTTATGACAAATGTCAATCTATTGTATAACTATTTTAAGCGTAATGTCCAATATAAACCGCAGAAATTTGTGATTTTAATTTTGAATTCACGGTTTTATTTGGTGGAAATGAGAACATATCCCAATCATTTTGGGAGGATTCAGTTTGACCCAATAAGAGCCTCTAGTTTCACCTAAACCGCGGTCGGCGGGACCACCATATTTGCAAAGTGCCATGTCACTACGATAACCATTGACCAACTGAGACTGGTGTGGTCAGCAAGCCTCTAAGACCTAGAGTGAATTAGATCGCATAACAATACGTAACCAACAGTGTCATGATTTCTGCTATGAAATCGATTTTTCGAGATTCCCCTAGAGACCCTAGGGGGAGCGCATCGTGAATATTCATAAGGTGTTTTCCTAACGAGGCGGGGTGCAGCATGCTCATTTTTTTCTTTCTCCAATGGTCATCATTTTTCTTCATGATCTTTCACGTTTTTGAATAAGACCAGCCACCCTCGGTGTCCATTGTAATCAATTCCGCTACTAGGTGGTGCTCGCAAAAAAAGTGGAATTACGCGAACAGCATAACTAAACCTGGACAAAAGTTATGTCCAGCTCAGCTCTCGCTGACCATGCACTTTTCGAGAGATAGATGGCCATTGAGCACACTTCCTCCCACGAATATGCCTGCGAGGCTACTCCTAATCTGAGACCAAACCGTTGAGGGGGGTCAAGGGGAGACGTTGACCAGGCAGCAGGAAATGAAAGACATCTTTTAACATTTCGACGGAATCCTGAATTTAATGAATCCAGTTGACACACAACCCTCGTGTCAGTGAAATCGGAAACAAACTTTAATGGATTTTTCAGGATATTCAACACATGATTGGTGGCTGTGGTGGCGCCATCTAGCGTGGGTTTGGAAACCAACATAGGATGCAGGTATCGATTACATGGCTCGTGGTAAACGTTACAAAATCATTTCCCGTAACTATTCCTGACCAACTGTAGTAAATTTTCCACTAAAACTTCAGTGCATACTCGTAAGGAATTTCACTGACTTTCCCTTATTATCGAGATGTGACCTTCTAGAAGAGCATGAACTCTGGATTAGCAGGCAATACTTGAGCATGAGCATCACGTATGAATTGAACAAAATATCTATTCTGAGCATACGCTTTCGTTTCAAGTTCTCATTGTTACTTATGTAGCAAGTATTCAAAAATGCGTAAAATGTGATTTTTAGTATTTTTTTAAAATTTTATCATTAAAATCAACTAACTGACAACTTTTATCACGGGCAGTTTGACAAAAAATGATAAACATTCTGATAAAATCAAACAGTATAATTATGAGCAGCATATCAATCAGTGTGCTTGATAATAATGTGATATTTCATTGATAAATCAGCGTATAAATAGTAACAACATGAAGCATTGTTTAATCAGTTTACTGCAACTTTGTACTCACCAGATAGTGCAAGACTGGAACAATGTTCTCCGACTTTCAACATGTATTAAAAATGATCAGCAGCTTACCTATAAAAAAGCGAAATGTAAATTATATATATATATAGATACAATACTTTTAAAATTGCATAGATGCACAACAATTAATTTTAACAGCAATTTTATTGAGTTTTATTGTTGGTAAATTGAAGGTGTTACCAAATGACGTTGTGATTCGTAGGCTGTCACGTAAAGCCGTAACATGTATGTGATTTTATCGATTTAAATTACCTAAACTGTATTATTTTTTTCCTTAATCTGCTAAGTTTCATTCAAACTTAAACACAATTAATCACAATTTATCATTGGTCTCGTAATCTAATTGGACACTGCGAGTGCACCAATTTAATTAGGTTTCATTAAATGGATTTTACTGGGATAATGTAGAAAAATACCAGAACGTAGGAATCTGTAGAAACAGTAATTCCTACATGATGGTTTAAGACGGTAGGGTTTGCGCTAGTTTAGTTTTCAGACCCTCTGCTTATCCTTAAATCTTAATGGAGCCATGGAATGATAAAGAATCCTTTCCCACCTAAAGGTATTAAAAATAAATGTATTTTGTTCAACAAGTTGGTATCCAATTTAACATTGTAATAGTTCGTTTTGTAAATGATTCAAAGCAATTTCAAATAAACCTAAACGGACTAAACCTTCTCTCGAATTTCGTAGGAGAATAACCTGCAATGCCGTAAATTCAACAAATTATGCAAATCATTTTCATTGCAAAACTTTAATCTCAGAACATCGTATTGCCTGCAGAAACTATTAGAGTGACAGGGGTGAAGAAGGCATGGAGATGTCCACAAAAATGCAAATGCTTACTGTTGTTTTAAGGCTTTCCACCACACAAATTGATAAAGAATTTTAATCAAATTAGGCGCATTCTAAAAGAGCAATGAACTGTTTAAAGACAAGCTACATGTATTTCGATTTTTGAACTAGATATTGATGGTCAAGAATAGCAATCTTCTGTGTCATAATTTGCGGGAATTGAGCAAGTTTCTATGTCAAAATTCCAAAGTTTTCAGAAGGAAGATATTTAACTTGTATTTTCTTTATCATTTAAAATATAATTTTCGTTAAGAAACCACTTTGCAGGTCCGTTTGTAATGTTTTAAAATCTGCATAAATTGACATAGGAGGTTGCTGTTCTCATGAAATTTTTTACACAGAAAGTTGTTATTCTTCACCATGAAGACATGTTTAATCCATTTATGTGGGCTAGTTTCTATGCTCGCAGGAGCTATTTTTGAAATGTCAACCCTCGCATGACTTTCATCCTTCTTGCCAGAGATCCCAGACAACGTCTTAGGCAGAAGAAGACCCCAAGAAGAAAGTGAAATATCGGTCTTAATCCAATCAGGTAAGTAACTGAAATGGAGGCAATCGACTTTCCCAGAAGCTTTAATCACCGTTGCAATTTGTCCAATAGCATCCTCTGCTCTCCTGGCTTACGGTCACTCGGTCGTTAGGAGAGATATTAACCAGTGCGGCGACACAGTCGCCAGAAAGGACGACAATGGAGGGAAGCCGAGCAACTTGAGTGCAATTTTGCGAAGACAATGTCCTCGACAACAAAAACTGCACAATGAGGACGGCAATACTTAAAGATGGTTAAATGAAATCGATAGCAGAAAAGAGGCAGCCAGCCAAATAAAAGCCAAATTAAGTCTGGGTATGTGCTGGCTCTTCAGGGAAATCCCCTTCTGGAAAGTCGAAGTCCTGCTTCAGAGCCATGGAAAACCTTGAAGAAGCCTCTTCATTGTAATCAGGCATTTAGACGCAGTCCAAAAACGATATCAGGGATGCTATGCCATCTACTGGCATCTTGCCTTAGCTGTACAAGTGCTCAGTGTCGAGTGTCATGAGAATAGCATGGGCCAAAGAATTTAAATAAAAAAACTCATGTGTGAGACGCCAACGTTTGGGGTTTGGTTAATGTGAATACACCCTGCCCAAAATTGCATTTTTGGCTATCAAGATGTATTAAGAACTTAATTTCGCTTATTGACGAATCATTTGGTGGTTCTTAGATGCAAATGGCCTAGGTCCATTTTCGGCAAAAATGAGTTTTAAGTGTTTATAAGTCTGTAATAACCGTGTAAATAAAGAACATTCCTTACTAACTATTGTTTTTCAACAAATTGTTAGCATTTTTGGGATGTGATAGGTACTTAGATTACAATTAAACAGTAATTATATGATCTAGAAACAAGACATGTTCTTTGCATTGTATACTGTTACATTATGAATACATTCCATTATGTTCAGGATGAACATATAAAACACACCCAATTGATCAACAGGTTGTTTTTCGCTTTCCTGTGAAATCTTTTATTTTGTGAATCAGATAATTAGTATATTAGACTGACGATTTATGGTGTTACAGAACAGTTTGACAAAACTTGGCAATTTAAGAATGTTTTTTTTTCAATTTTCATAAGGTTTTGTTGTGAAGTCCTTAACCGTATTTTGTGTCATGGGTCAGGTGAAGTGTATGCATAACCCTCAATTCAATTCAACTCAGTACCCCACAATGAGCAAGTGAATACCTTGAGGTAGGAGGTGTAATCCATCAACTCAATTTATTCGAAGGATTCCAGCGCATTTTGTGGACATAAACATCATTGCAAATAGGAATTGCCGGAAGCCTTTGGAGAATTCTAGCGTCTTATAGCATGCAAAAAATATGACCAAATAATATTGATCCGAATGGGATTGGGAGTTCCGTAAGTGGATTAGAAATAAGTGGTTTTTAGAATGAAATAAGTTTCAAAAAAGAGCAAAATAAATTGTAGAAAATATTATGCATTATTGACGCTTTAAATAGCCTAAAACCGAATACCGTGATTTAAAAAATAATAGCTTATTTATCATTTATTATTATTTTTATAATTTTTTTCAAATAGAATAATAATCGTATAAGTAATTTGGCCTCAAACAATTTTCACAATGGCATCATATGTGTAATAACTCGTCTCAGCGGTGCTGCTATTGTGTCCTCTAATGTCCTGCATTTAATATTTAAAGAGCAGTTTGGTGCAACCAACCATTGGAGCAAATAAAACTTGAAATAGGCTCATTCACACACAACTGAATGACGCTTTCCCGATACGATACCAAAATATCATTTAGGTAGTAAACAACTGCCATTCGCAATAACACTGCGAACAAATTATTTGTCTATTTTCTGTGACAATCCCATTGGGAAAAGGGACCCACAGCCACAGGCCTAAGATAAAAATAAAGGAAATAACGTCGCAAAGTTTTCCATTTCGTAGTGAATAGTTTGAGTGGAACGTCATCCTTGTGTATCGACAGAAAAGCAATGTTATTATGATTACATTATTTACTTTATAAGGGAGAAAAAAATTGCTTCTTTTTTTTGGGGGAGTGAGAAAAGAAATGAACGGAATCCTCTATATGGAAATGGGTCTGGTTATATATAGGAGCAAACACTGAAATAAAACTAGACCAAGCGAACTAATGGAAAAACAAGAGGAAAACAATCGACGAAATTCCCAGAGAAAATTGATTCTGTCGGTTTGGGTTAAGTGGGTACATGCATGTAGAAATACAATAAGAAAAGTAGGTGGTTTACAGTATATCGACGAGAGCTTCTGTGTGCAATGGCGAATTCAGAAAAGCTGAAAAATCCAAGTGATGAAATCTGTTTCTAAGAAACTACCTGAGGTAGATCAGGGATGTGGAAATGGATAAATTTTTCGTTGATTCGGGGTTGGAAATATGGACGAAAGGCCAGCTCTCTAAAAATGTAAAAAATTGAATTTGCACGGCCTAAAGTGTTGAATATTTAGCAAAAGAAGTCAAATGAAAGTAATTCCACTGATTTCACGTTATTTTAAGTGAAAGATCATTAAACTCTTAGTCTCGATCAATAAAATCAGAATGTTCAAGATTGAATACTTTTTCAGGACTTTGGAAAACAAATTCCCTGACTTTATCAAAGATGTTTTTACAATAAAATGGAAACAAAATTTACCAATTACTGATATTTGTATTTATCATTTCAAACGTTGAAAGTGTGATATGGAAAATAGTTGAATCTTATTTCTGCATACATGTATGTGTAACAAGAGAAGATAAGCCTTCTTTTGAGCAATATCATCCAAGTTCATACGAGTAAATAAAAGGTGCCAAACCATAAGGTTTAAGTGCAGCTTCCGTAATTAGTTTTCTTTTATAATTGAATACATTGTAGGTGCAATCCCCCACCTGCCATATTAATGAGATAGAAATTGGGACATAATTGGCCCTGTGAGGTAAAAATTAACAGCGCCACCATTACAACGTAATGCTAAAGTGACACATCCATTTGTAGTAGTCAATAAATAAGAATTTATAATTGGATAGAAAAAACACGTTTTAAAAGTAAGCATTAAAACCTGGACGTCAAAATGAAGGAATGAAGGACATCAATGCGGTGTTAACCTACTTGCCGCAAGAGAAGATGTCGTTTGAACGTTTATTGGGGGTTGCTATACTTTTTTGGAAAAATACACAAGTTTTTCGTAACTGTTTTCATAATTAAATGGCAACGATGTTATAAGCTTGAGCTAGTTGTTGTAACGAAAACAAATTACTGCTATCTATATTTTCCACGAAACCTTGACTAAAGTAAAGGTTTAACTAAAGTACTTTTATGGCACTTACGACGCTATGCGTCGGCATCTTTCAAATTACCAACGATAATAACTTTTCAACGACTTCATCGACCTGTGTTTCAAGAACTTTTAATGTGTTTAGTATTTCCATGGATGAAGATGCAAGCTTTCAGGAACGAAGTAATCACAAAAAGCCCCGGGTTATCCTAAACAATGTAGCAGAGCGGTTGGGATTAAAAAATGATTGAAAGATGTAAAATACCATCACAATGCCAAGATCCAGTTGGGCGTCCACCCAACCTTTATTTCACCATGCGTCGAATGCGTTTATCTGTATAGAAATCCACGATACGAAAGCGTTGCACAAAAGCCCTCCAGCGCCCCCTACGGATGTTTTTAGCATCCGACAACAATAGGGACATTTTACCCGAGGACACACTGTACTCGCACTGCATCCCAACTGCATCCAAACTTTACTATCAACCGAAAAAAAAAAGTTAAATAAGAGAAGAAAGTTTAGTTTTCTCCCAGAGATTCACAAGAGGCCGATACCACGCGAAAAATACAGATTCAAAATATACAACAAAAATCAATATTTCTTCTCGGAGAAGATGAAACGTTGGTTGCAAATCGATTTCAAAGTACAAAAGGTTTCGATCACGTTTCAGCTGGCAAAGTGGTCCCACAGGCCTAAGTCATTTTGGAAACGCAGCTGTTGACTTCGAATCCAAGAAAACCGAGGGGCCCTTAGCGTTTCTAGCGCCACCTGGCGGCATCGGGGCCCCAAAAAGCCGTTTGGGTTTCGCACCTAGGGTTTATTAGTCGTTCTTGAGGACGTAGATAATATAATCTGGACCATTTCACTTTGATGTAGTGCGAGAGAAGCGTTGAATTTTGATGGTACGAAGAAGCGCAGTGATTCATGGGAGGACGAAGATTTTCACCGGAAATCAATAAAGCAGATAGAGAGAGAGAGGTTTCAGCCAAACCGCCGTATAAATTTGTGGAAATGTTGAAGGAAAAAAAGCTTGGAGAGATGAATCATAAAAAGAGAAATACATTTACGAAGTCATTTGCGCATGATATCTTGCATGACAAAGAGGAGCTTCAGGAGAATGTTTACCATCAGCATCTGGTCCTTATCACAAAAAAGTGTATAGGACTAATAATTAGTAGAGTAATTAGTAGTGCTCCACAAATCGTTTAACTGTTACTTGTAATTATTGCTCCATTGCAAGGCCATGATTAAAACGTACAAGGGTTTTGTTCCACAAAATACCAATTTACACCATTTATACCATATCAATTTATACCATGACTCAATTTATTCTAGTGGACAGAGCTTGGTAGAAAGTGCTATTATTGTTTGGTTTTAGTTGAGAAAGTTGGTTTCTAAAAACGTTTGTCCTTCAAATACATGTACCTTTTATGCATGCTAAAATTATTGTTTTCGTGGAATTGGTTGTCCACTAAAGTCTCGAATATTTTTTTTAAATTTCAAAATATCTTATTCATTTATAAAAAAAAATAATGAAATAAACTTAAAAAACAGTTATAGAACAATCCTCAGAAGTTTCTACTTTCATTCATGAGGGGAAAAACTTTTCCGGAGGTTGTTTAACATGTTTTCTATTTAAATTCATTTAATGTTCTATAAATTCACAGGGCATTTTCAATTTATAACTAATAACTAAGATCCTAGTGGACGACTAATTCTACATTAAGCAATTATAATACTTACTTGAAGCAACAATGTAAGCAATTTCTTTGCATGGTGGACATGTTTTTGTTCAACCTTACAGCAAACTGCCCTAAACATTTGCTAAATTACAATCATTTCTTTAATTTTTTAAGCATACAATTAAATTCGATAATTTCTGGTGTCGTTTTCATTGTATGACTCATGACCAAAAACACAGTTCAATCATCCGCTTTTCCCCCAAGAATAACAATGCGTAAAGAAATGTCTAAAATAATATCTGCAGTAATAAAAATTGTCGGTAGGAAAAACTGAAAATCTCCTTATATAGGAGGACATTCTATCGGTAATAATACCGATGATGAAACCAGTAGACATTCAGGAAATGTAGAGGCCTGGAGAGAGGGAGAGACAGAACAGTGACTCTTGATAAAAGCAAAATACAATAGGAAGCATGTCATCTGTAGAGGCACAATTTTCTTGTTTGTCCACTATCTCACCATCTCGTTTTCATCATCGTTCGAGTCCTTTTGTTGTCTGTCTTTAGTTTCATCAAAGACCAGTCATCACTCCCGCATGCCCAGTGCACGGCACCGGCCATTGGTCAGCTGGCTATTTGCCTTTTTTTTCTTTTTCTTTTTCTGGAAGAGAGTGGATGAGATCGAAATTCTTCGCATGAAACGCGAATGAAGCCGTTGAAAAGGAGCAAGACGATGAAACTGAAGATGGCACTGGTCAGTTTTTTTACTTTCACTTGACCAGCCAATTGGCGTTGCAACTCCTTCGCCGACCATTGTCCAGATGGCGAAAAAAAGAGGCGTGGACAGTTAAGTGCATCGCGTGTGAAATTTGCGATTCATCAGATTCGAAGCACGAACGCTTCGAGAAATTTAAAAGCTGACCAGTGCGATGGTCACTTGTCAGTGGTGAGCTGACACAAACCCTTACACGATTGGCTAATGCGCACTGGGAATAACGGTGGCTCACGAGAGCCTACAGATGCTATTTCATGTGTCCAGTTCAGATGCGAATGGTCAGCTGGTCAGCGTCCAAGGTGTTTGTGGACCTTGGTAGTGTAACCGGTGATTGGTGATGTTTAAGCAATGAATTTAAAACCAAAACGAAATATTAAGCGTTCTATTATTAGCTAAATTACAGTGCATTTGATAGAAGAGTACTGAATTGATTTGACTTAAAACAATTTTAACTAATTCTGGCATCAGGGATTAAAGAATCGTACTTAAATTAATTTATAACTTATTTGAATTTTATCTTAATTTTATTGTAATCAGTTGACTGAACATTAAACAAAAGTCGTGAAACAAATACAAATGCAATTTTAATGGCTTTGCATGAATATTCCCTTTGGAAGAATTTTTATGTACACAGTACAGTAGATAATTTGTAAATCGAAAATCACAAATGTTACAGAAATTTTTTAAAATGAAAAACACAAAAAGAATTGAATTGAATGTAGAAATGATGCAGATAATGTTGGTTTCATTTGATTCGGTTTTTTCGTACAGCAAATGAAAAATACATGGTTTAGCAATTAAATATGACTAACTTTAAAATAGGAAAAATACTCAAGGTTAAATTTCTTCGATATTTATTTTTGAAAATATAAGATTGCCACGCAAAGTGCGATAACATGGGTTATGAGGACGTCATTTCGCAGCTCAACATCCCACGTTTTGCTATCGCCATATTTTCGGCTACTTCCGGAGCATAAATCTTTTGCCAGGGTTCGTAAAGGCATGCTTTTTTTAAAGAAAAAATATATATTAATGTCGAAAAACAATCGTGAATCTCGCCTTTTCACTCTCGCTATTCAATTTCTTTATGGGCAAAAACATAAAAGTTGAAAAGATCAATGTCCGATTTTTTCGCTTGACCAGTGCGCGAAGGCCGCGAGCAAATAGGAGGGCCCTTCCTGTTTTATGAGGGCCCCTGGGGCTTCGACTTGGTTGCCCTGAACGTTTCATTGCCCAAGAGCCAAATGCGCGTTTAACGCAAATGCATCTTGATTGATGTTGCACATCGATCGATAAACGAACATTTCTTGATGGATTACCAATGTTTCTAAATATACACACACACACACCGGGTGGCTATGACGTCATCCTTGAGATCAAGCGTCTGGACTGGTACATCGTGCCCTTCAAGTGGGTCATCAACCGAACTGTCATTTAGGAAATATGTTTGTAACATGCCACTTTAAAAAGTTCTTGATTTTTTACGCAAAAAAAAATAAAAACCTCTGAAGAAAGCCATGGCAATAACGGAACTCAAATTGCTGGACAAGGATTTGGTTTCCTGTCGCTGAATGAATATAAAATGTGTTTTCGAAATGAAACCACTAGTTTGCAAATAGCCTTCAATATTCATTTTGGGAATTCACTGTGTTCCGTACTAATAAGATTTATTAGTCATAATCGACATAACGTAGTTTGCATTTCTGATTTGTTAGTATTTTCACATTCAACAATTACGTCAATGAGACAATTTCAAATGGGAGCAAATGAAAGAAAAACATCATTGTGAATCGAAAATGTCATAATAACATGAAAGTAAAAAAACGGAATTTTTTTACAATTTTCTACAAGACATTTTTTACAAACTTCAAGTCTTTAAAGTACTTATCTCAGTCTTGCACAATAACTATTTCTTCAATGGTTTCAATTACCGCCTGATAAATATAATCCATTGCAATTATTTATACAGATTATTATTAGCACAAGTTTTTCATTTTAGCAAAAGTTCTTCATTTCATTTTAGTTAAGTAACATCCAGTTGGAACACATCAGAAACTTCATCTTACACAATTTTATTACAGCCACTACAAGTAATTTTCAGCAAAATAACTCAATCTCAGCATCATTCATTACTACAAATATTTGCTTCAGACTATCAGCCGAAAATTACATAACAAACAATGTCCCATTCAAAATAAAGAGGTTTATTAATTAGCTTGGAACTAATGCTAATCAAATCATTATGAACGAATACATATTCATAATTGACATTGAAAACCGTTGCCCAGTATGTACAGATGATACTAACAACTCGACACACTTATTACAGTAAAACCTCCTCTAACGGACACCTCTAAATAGCGGCCACCTCTAAATAACGGACATTTTCCCAAGTCCCA
>JAQIXS010004471.1:0-15024 GCA_034700785.1 Rossiulus vilnensis
ACAGGGCACATCTGGCGTTCACAACTCGTTTGCGTTCCGAAACGAGATCCACGCGTATGGTGTGCCCGGGGTATAAGGCGTTCCACTTGATATTCCTCATCCGTTTTTCTTAGAAAAATGCATAATTTGTAATGAATTTTTGAAATTGTTTCTTAAAAATAATTGAGATTTTTGATTTTAGAATTATTTTGAAAATAATGAAAATCACTGCAGCAGCGAATGAAATTCAAAATGAATAAGATAATAATTTCACCTATATTTGTTGAAAAAATCCTAAATTTCCTAATTTTTTTTTTAATTGCTAGGAAATATGCTTACCCACCAAGCATTAATATAAATTATTGCATTCGTTAAATTTTGTTTTATTATTTAGACCCGTTACAGGAGCTCTGTGCGCATTTCTTATTTTGGCCAATTCTTTGGCTTTTCAATTAAACGATTATGTAAAGCTATCATATGCTTAACAATGCATAAAAAGCATTTTTCCCAATAACATGAGCACATTTTAATAACACATGAAGAGTTCAGGCAAATTAATTATGAAATGCAAATTTATCACGGGAAATACACAAGTTGATATCATGTAATAAATTACTTGAACGTATTTGTTCCTTAATTAGTTGTGTGTTTCGAAAATTAGGTGAAAACGCCGAATTCCAAATTAGCTGAATTAAAAAACACCGAATGGTTACAATGCCGAATGCAATGGAAGGGAATGTTAGGCTATAAAGTAGAGAAATTGGCATAAATTGAAATTTTGGAAAACTAATAAAACTTCGTATCGAACTTGAGTTTTGATTGCAAGTAAATCAATTAAAGGAACACAACAATTTGAATTTTCCCCCCATAAATTAACAATAAAATATTCACTAAATGATAGTCGTTTTAAAAATTTGAAGTGTTCATTAAGTTCTTTCACAACAATTAAAACTAAATTTTGATTAAAAAATAAATAAAAATAATTTATGAATTAGTACTATGTCTTGCCAATTTCCTTGCAAGTGTTTTTAGAAATAAAATCAAAGGAACGACGTAGGTAATTTACGTCATATATAAGTGACATTTTTACAAAAAACTGGATCCTGGTGTATTTAGACATTTTTTCCTTTGTCTTTTTTACTTTCGGCATTTTTGAAGTTTGGCGTTTTTAATTTCGACATTGTCTCCTTTCGGCGTTTTGACCATTCGGCGAATTCTGCCTATCGTATTCGGCGTAAATTTCGGTATATGATAAAATCCATAATTTGTAATTAATTGTTCAAAATTTTCCGCCAACGGCGTGCCTTCAATTATTAATGATATTTATAAATAAAGTTTGAACGAAAACTTATTCCAGAATCCATGATTTGTAATTGTTGTTTATTTTCTTTCAAGGTCGCTTGGAATTTGTAAGTGGTGGTTGGTGCATGAACGACGAAGCTGCCACCTATTACGTGGACACCATCGACCAGATGACTTGGGGTCTTCGCTTTTTGAACGACACTTTTGGCACGTGCGGTGTTCCAAAAGTTGGGTGGCAGATTGATCCTTTTGGACATTCTCGGGAGCAGGCTTCGCTTTTTGCCCAGGTGATAAACTCTTCGGGAACCACAGGAGTCTTTTTAGCAACATTTTCATTGCGAGTGTTTATTGCAGATGGGCTTCGATGGAATGTTTTTTGGACGTCTGGACTATCAGGACAAAACCCAGCGAGAATTGAACAGAACAATGGAGTTTATATGGAATGGCAGTGCCAATTTAGGTATGTAGTGCATGCGGTTCTAAAATCCTTCATCTTGTGAAGATCTTGGACGAATCCAGACAGTCCAATGACTCCAAATATTTTTTACAAATGATGATAGTTTTCATCTGACTATAAAACTCGAGTATTGCATGTATATTATCAATTATGGATTTGCATCTACATTTCCATGCAAACGTTAACTTGGTAATATTATTGAAGAAACTTATGCAAACATTTCCGGAAAAAATTAGCTTAAACATCCTCATTGTCATATTGCGTTAAGCTAATATATATATTAAAAAAATGTAGTCGTTGAGCTATTTTTTTTCAGAAATGTTTGCCTTAGTTTCTTTAACAATTTTATCACGTTAAAGTTTGTATGGAAATATACAGTAGACGTAATTCCATAGCTGATAATATGCATGTGTAGTTTTCAATTATTTTCGCATATGATGTTATAAGCATTATTAAAAAATGAATAATTATAAATAAAGTTCCACAATCCCGAAGATGCTGCCATCAAATATACGTGTAGATGGTAAAAAATGATTTCCGTTTGCAGGCTGAGAGCGATAGTAGCCACTTGAGTGGGCGATTATTTAAGTTAAATATACAAAAATTCTCTATTTCATATATCTTTACAAACAAATTGCTTTCAAAAGGCCATTAAGCAGGTTTCAGCTAATTTCCACATCTTTGACAGAATTATTTCATCAGGAAATTTTCACGAACAAATAAAAGATCAAGGTATTTTTGTACCCAAGTTTGTAAATAAACACGTACAATATATATTTTTTTAAAGTTGTATTTCCGTAAAATTAGGATAAATATATGTATATATTTTTCAAAAGAAGCATTTTTATAAGATTTGGCCAACTTTTAATGTTCTCCTTTTTTAACATTTCCTGAACATCAATTAACGAATTTCGTTCAGTCACTTCAGGTTCTTCGTCAAATTGCATCTGTTATTACATTTCTGTTTTTTGAGCTATGGAAGAGCCTGCAAAGTAATTATTTTCTTAGACAATACACACGCATTTATAAAACTCGTTTTTAAGAAATATTCTATTATGTTAATGTCTGGTAGAGATTTCCGTTTCCCTCTCACTTTCAATTTCTCATCTAAATGAAATCTCTAAATATGAGCGTCGGAGCTCGCAAGTGTTTTCCTATCAAGTTAATTTTTTTATTAATGAACAAGACATTTTGAAATTGTAAAAACATACTAAGACACTATGGTAGATAACCGGTTCTAAGCGAGTAAAACTAAGTAAAAATTCTTAATTATTCTGCATGGTGGACATCCTTTTGGTTCGTTCATGAACTTAAGTTTTGTGAAATTATCATTTTTTGCAAATATAAACTAAAGTACTCCTTAACGGCATTTAAATGGTTAGTGTTTCTTTTCCAGGTGTCGATGGGCAGCTTTTTACTGGAGTTTTGCCAAATTCTTACAGTCCACCCCCTGGATTTTGCTTTGATCTCCTGTGTGGAGATACACCCATCATGGTAATCATATTATTTGGTGTTGATTTCCGCCATTTCTTCTTCTCAGCAATTGCTAAAAACCTTTTTGATTCTGAACTCAGGATAATCCAAACCTTAAAGGCTACAATGTAGACGAAAGGGTTAATGCTTTCATCAATATTGTAAACACACAGGTAATTAATCCATCCATATCATATAATAATGTTATTAGAATGCCTTTTTCTGAAAATATTCAAACCTTTCTTCGAATTGTTTAGTTTATTTCTTATTTTCCCTTCTTTAAATCTTACTTATTTTGCAAAACAGTTTTGCGAATTGGCAGTTGCTGCAACATATTAATTTACATGTTAAGATTTTGATTTTGCATAATATTGTTTTTTATCTTGTGTTTAGAACTTCATTTTTATTCTCAATTTACCATTTGGAACAAAAAGAATAAGAAAAATTACATATAGTTTAAAATCACACATAGAAAATGTATTTTCTTGTTAAATAAATTTTATTCATCTTTATATATTTAATTAAAAGTAAAAACAAGAATTATTTGATAAAATACTAAAAATTGTCATATAAAAGTTTAAGAAAATTCCATTCTTACGTTCTTTTCTTCTTGTTTTCCTCCTTTTATTTATCATCTCTTGATACCGGAAATGTCGCATCTGAAAAAATAACACTCGCACATTTTAGGCAGAAAGGTATGCGACCAATCATCTCATAATGACGATGGGAAACGATTTCAATTACCAAGATGCTCATTCCTGGTTCTACAATTTGGACAAGTTGATTTTTCACGTCAATAATCGAGTAAGCATTCGGAAGCTTTGTATTCTCATGAGTGTCTGAAATATGCTGCTTTTTACATATTTTGCTGTAGGGTGTAAATACGTCTTGAACCAATGGTAAAATATTTTTGTATAGTAGGGTGGAAAGAACAGGAGGGCTCTTTTTGTTGTTTGTCTCATGTACTTTTTCATTAAAATTTTCTATTAATTTCCTTCTAATTTCTTCTGTGTGTCTCACTTTTCAATCTGTTTTAATCATAATTTAAAGTTTTTGTGTTTTTACCAGTACTCAATTGTTATACGTTTCATCCCATTGCCAATACATTTACTCAAAATGACCTGACGTTTTTATATATTTGTCTTAACCCGGTCCCAACCGATGCACACCATGTGTAATTATTTTACACAATTTGGCTTCAAATACTTATCACAATTGATAAATTAATTATTTACCCGTGTAGAATTTTTCCAATAGTACCTGCGTATTAATAATAATTTGAAAATGTTTCGTTTATTTTTAATAAAAACTAAACTTGAACCAAATCGTTAAGCAAACCTTGAGAACGGTTTTTCTTTCCAATGAAACCTCCAAACCTTGCATAACGTTTTTTTAATTTTTTTTTTATAAAAACACGGTCATTTTCAAATTGTCAAAATAACTCTGTCCCTAGTAGAAATTAAATATACATTAAATATACAATAAAAATTAGCAACAAACAATAATTTTGACATAAGTTAACAATTATATTAAGAGTCTAATCCTAATTTTCCCATGACCCTATTTGACATTGTTTATATCATCCCCCCAGCCCTCTTATATGCTATGATTTTCTTTAGACCTACAATGTTTTATGAAATTAATAATTTTCTACAATTTGTTGCCAATTTTATAATACGTATTATTTAGGATGCCTGAATTAGAGAATGGTTTGCTTGTTGGATTGTTATTTTTTCTGAAATAAAGGCGGATGTTGAGGAGGCATAAGTAGCTGATGACGTAAAATGTACTTTTTTATAGCAAAAACAAGGTAGCAAGATTAACCTGTTTTATTCCACGCCGTCCTGTTACCTGCAAGCGCTGAACAAAGCCAACCAGCGTTGGACGGTCAAGACCGACGATTTTTTTCCGTATGCCAGCGACCAGCACGCTTACTGGACTGGCTATTTCACCAGCCGACCCAGTTTCAAAGGCTACGCCAAAGTGACCAACAATGTGTTGCAGGTTACTGACACACTCTTGATTCAGAGCGCCTAAACTTGACCTAGACTTGTGAATTTTATGCATTTTTTTATTATTTTTGTTTTTTGCTTTTCACCCTTCGTCCTGGGATTCAAAGGTTGCCAAGCAGCTGAGCGTCTTTGCAAATGTGGACAACGAAGACAACCTGGCCGTTCTGAGTGAGTGACCTTTTCAGAACTGAATTTTCGATAAATTCATTTTTCGAGCTGGAATTATAACGATGGACATGTTCTAGAGAGGTTTCAAGGGGAGGCCCAGCATCACGATGCCATCACGTAATTATTATTTTTTCTTCATTTTTGTAAACAGTTTTGCTGACATCGGTAAATAAACTGATTTGCAATAATCTTGCGCCGAAGTTCCAATGAACATTGTTATAATTTTCTGTAAATATATCGAATTTGTAATCGTGTTTAAAGTTGGTGTTATTCGAGAAAAAAACAACTGAATTTGACCAGGAATAGTAATGTTTATTTCAACATTTGGTATGAAAGCAAAATATTCACAATGATCTAATTAAAACGATGGATTTAACAAATTCATAATTGTTCTCACTTGCGATCTAAACTTTCTTGTCACTTTTGAGATGTTGCTGATTTTCAAGATAACTTCTGTTCAATTTTGTTTTTCAAATATATCCAAATTAATTATTTATTACTTGCAGGGGAACAGCCAAGCAAATCGTTTCATATGATTATACGGAAAATTTGGCTTTTGGTCAGACAAAGGCAGAGGTAAGTAGCATAAAGAGCTTATACTTTGACAGTTAATGAACTTTAAAAAAATGCTGGACTTGATTACGTTTGGAACCTGCCACCTGGAGTATTTCTCAACCGGGTCATGTTTTTGATCGTACCCATAGTTGAAATTTTACTTGACATATTTTCCAAAAATAAAATGAAGAATTGCAAATATGTTATTGAATGTGGTTTTTTTACGGTTTTATAAAAAAATCTCAAAGTATTTTCAAGAAAACTTTAATAAGAATGATCTTGTGCTTTAGGCAGGTTGTAGTTTGTAATTACAGCAATCTATCCACAGCATTTAATTTGTTAATTATTATTATCCGTTAATAGCTTGCCATCATTGCAATCATTTATACAAATAAATAAACCTAAAAAAACGTTACGCACCCTCTGGTGCAAATCTTCGGAGGGTTCATTGAGAGGAAAAACCGGAGGTCAACTAACGTTTTATTCAAGTTTTAAGTATTTTTTGATGAATAAAAAGGACGTTTTCCAATTTAATAAAATAACAGGTTCAAGTAAACAACCAATTATATTTGGAAAAATAAATTTAGCAATTATGATAAGTATTTAAAGCGCCCTTTTCAGTCTGCCTTGATGACAAAATATTATTTAGTAGTCATTTTGACTTCTGGAATTTTTGATTTATAGGATGCCATCAATAAGGCCTATGGAAAGCTTATGACGAAGACAGATGCATTTCCTCCTGAACAAACATTCTGCCGCTACTTGAATGTCAGCGACTGCGAAATCACAGAAAATTCACAAGCGGTAATCAAAGAATTTCTAGCAAGCGCTGTCACCAAACACCAGAGAAACAGTTACATATTTTTAAATACGTTTTATCTAAAAATATGCTTGGTTTCCTAAAAGTTTGCAGTGACAGTTTACAATCCTCTGGGACACATCTATCAGCGTTATGTTCGTGTTCCTGTCATGGATACCTCATATAATGTGACCGACCCTATCGGGAATCTGGTGGACAACCAGGTGAGTTTTTGATTTCGAATGCTTTAACACTTTCAGGCCTGGCTTTGCAATTTGATCGAGAACGTATGTTTTAATAGCTTATCAATATGAATACAATAAATGGATACTTTATGCAAAATTTCATATAAATCGGACAGAAACTATGTTATTTGTTAGCCTAAAGGTAAATTGATCCAACAGGCCTGAAAGGGTTAAAGAAATTAACTTAAAGGTTCATATCGTGATACACCTGTCTTGTTTTACAGTTGGTACCAATCCCATTCCAAGTTCTGATCAATCCCGAGAAAATAGGATCCGCTCAATACGAACTCGTGTTTCCTGTCATTTTGCCCGCTAGTGGATTCACCACCTATTTGGTTAGCCAAACCAAAAAAGTCCAAAGAAGCACCATGCCTAGCAAAATGATGGGAAATGGAGATCTCGTAATTCAAAATAAGGTAAAATTCCTAGTTTCTAAGCTGTCAACTTTAGCTACTTGAGTTGATTCATTTGGATTGGGCATTGTGCAATTCTAATTTTTACAGATTCTTTTTTTTTTCAATTCAATTCAACTCAGTACCCTACTATCAGTAAGTAAATACTATGTGATAGGGGGGTGTAATCCATTTTTACAGAGAATACAAAAAATAGCAAACGTCTCATCCGTATTTTTATCTAGTCTGACTCAACTATTTACTAATTTTTTCTCGTGCAGAATTATTAGTCCCCTGGCGTATATACAATTTCGTTTAACGCGTACAAAAGGTTTGATTTTAGTGAAAATACCCTTAAATACCCATACATTCTCACAAAAAAACATTTTTGACAAATTTAGCTTTTTCTTGTAGATGTGGGCTCTTTTGAGGCAAAGTAAATAATGTTAAATAAAATAATAGTAAATAATTTTCTGTCAAAATTAGTCAAAAATGCTTTTTAGTTGTGAGAAACGTTTGCTTTTTCTACTCCAAACTACCCATCAATTTCACTTAACAACAAAAAAGCAGTTTTGATTGATATTTGTTTTCTTTGTAAAAACGACTTTTTGAGACAAAATAAATAATGAAGATAGTTATGTCGAAATTCGTCAAAAATGCTTTTTAGTTGTGAGAAATTTATGGGCAGTCATGGGGATGTATGTGCATACCCATAAACTTCTCACAAAAAGCATTTTTGGAAAATTGTTTTAGCTAAACACATCCAACAATTTCTCACAACCAAATACATTGTTGACAAATTTAATTTTTTTGTAAATGTGAAGTTTTTGAGACAACAAAAATAATGAAGAGTTTTTAGTTAAACTTTGTCAAAGGTGCTTTTTTGTTGTGGGAAATGCCTCACAAAAAGAAATCATGACAAATTTGAGTTTTTCTTGAAACTTACTAGGTTGCACAACAAACTCTTATTATTATTTTTATTGTATATAAATAAACGGGACATTTTCAGATGAAATAAAACTATACACACTAGTGGACATTTTCAGACGAAACAAAATAATCATACACTTCCAATTGTTCCCAGCATAATAATGCCATTATAGATCAGCTACCTAATTTTCTGAATATTCACAGTTAATTACTGCTGTGAAATGTTTTTTTATATTATCATACCCTGAGACCATCACAAGATAATCTCACCCTAAAGTTTGCAAAATTTCTGCTTTTCAGTATTTGAAGGTTGCTGTTGATGGTTATACCGGACTTCTCAAAAGTGTGACGGAATTAAGGACCAATAGGACGCTAAATGTCCGACAGAACTTTTACTGCTACAGAAGCATGGCTGGCGACAACATCATCACCGAAAACCGGGCTTCGGGTGCCTATATCTTCCGACCAAATGGCACGCATGCGCATCCGGTGTGTCATGCGGCATCCGCCACATTAGTAAAGGTAATCCTACCCATGAATTTAAGCATTTTGCAGCACATTTCTACCAGCATTCTCAAACTTTATTGTAGGGTGCTGTGGTGCAAGAGATCCGGCAAACGTTTAACACCTACATCAGCCAAGTTATTCGCTTGTACCCCAGAAGCAGGAACGTGGAGTTGGAGTGGCTCGTTGGACCGCTGCCCTACAAGTAATTAACCAATTAATGTCATTCGTTCAATGAAATGAAAGTAATGTACAAACGAAAGCTTTGTGTAATTAACACTTGTGACGAGCGTTTTCGAAACACGTAAACTCACACCCGAACACATGAAACACATCGCTACGAGAAGAAAACTTGGTTTCAAGGAAACTTCGTGAAATAGAATCTGTGATAAATGTTGATAACTTGATCAAGTTCATCTTTTCAACAGTCATCTAGTACAGGATGGACAGATGAAAACTTTCAATGGAATCTTAACCAGGACTATTTTGTAATATTTTTTTCCTAAAGCAAGACTGGCAGTGAATAGAAAATGTGCCAGTTTCATAATTAATGTGAAAGCCTGCTTTTCGTCTAAAACTAATTAATAAAAATAATTAAAAACATAAAAAATATAAATAATTAATGAACTAATCACTAAAAACGTATTTGGGCTTAAAAATTATTTTCTTTTACATAATTAAACAGTCAATTTCTTATATTTTCGATTTATTTAAAATTGTGATGGAATTAATAGAAGTAGGATATAATTGTGTATTTGAAATCACTCGCTAACACAAGTAAAAACTTGAGCTTAATTAAAAGCAAGTCTTGGACACACCGCACAAGAATTGCTGTTTTTGTTCAATTGAAATGACATAAAAATCGCATTTGTTTCGAAATTTAGGCATCAGAAAATGTTCCTAGAATGACATTTCGCTGTAATGGACACAAAATGTCAAATTAGCGCATGGGGCTTTTTAAAATTGTGTTTAGTAGAAATCTCCACTTTAAATTATGATGAAATGACTTGTTTGTGGATTTATTTCCTTTTATTTGTTTAAAGAACAACGTTGAGTGGGGGTAATTTTTAAACTTATTGTGAAATATAGATAAAACGTTTCTTTGATGGTCAACATAAGTGGTGTCTTGTTCCGCTAATAATAACGTTTGACGAATTGAAAATTGAACACAAAATTGAAATTTGCAGAAACGTTATTTTGAGCAGACCAGTTTCATTGAAATGTTTATCTGTATGAAATATATTTCTGTAAGCCTCGTATTCATGTATAGGAATCACAGAATTGTTGTAGATCTATTTTGTAGAGAATGTAATGCAGTATACTATTTCAAAAAATTGCAACAGTATTTCCAATTAACATTGTATTATAAGATCCTTGCTGTTTTATAAATTAAATCATGAACGTTTTTTCTTCACACAGAGACGCAATTGGTAGAGAAGTGATTTCCAGATTTGACACTGATATTGAAAGCGAGGGATTATTTTACACCGATTCTAATGGTAGAGAAATTTTGGAACGAAGGTAAATATGTCCTTTATTTAAATATTTATGTTATAAAACTCTCCTTACATGTAACAGGCCTACGTTTTGAAGCTAAGGACTGATCTTGTAAACCAAGTAACAATTACCTGTAAAATTAACCGTAAAAATTCATTCTGTAAAAATTCATTTTGTGGAAGTGGCATTTTCCCATTTAAAAAGTTTTTGGTTGTATTGATAACAAATACATTTTAAAAAATTATTATATTATCTTAATATCTGTAAGTCCCTTGATTTAGCATGCTTGTCAACTTAAGCACCAAAAGTTCTGTTTTCTTATTGTTCAAAATTATTATTATAATTATACCGAAAATAGCCAAACTCGCAAAAATGTACGTCTCAACCAATTTATTTCAAAAACATAAATAATAACAATAACAAATTAATAAAATTGCCTGGAAAGTCAATTTTTTTTGCAATCACTCCTTACATTGAAATGTAACAAATTTTAGCATTGCTGATCTTGACATCAGCTCCACCTATAAGAAACAAAAAAATTATATTTATAAGTCATAATTAATTAGATAATAAAATATACCGATACACCTGTATAATGTAAAAATAAAATCGAATGAGCTTGAGGAGTTACTACTACAGCTTCAAAAACAATTTGACTAATACTGATATTCTGATTTCACACAATTTCTAGTTATATTCAAAGAAGTTGGGAACGTTTATAATTACATTTCTGAGTTTTTTTTCAGTGAATAATCAAATGATGCTCTCAATTTTTCTAGGCGAAATTACCGACCGACATGGAGTTTAAATGTCACCGAACCGATTGCCGGTAACTACTATCCTGTCAACTCTCGTATTTTTATCAAGGTCGGGTCTTTGTGCATATTTTTCATTGCTTCTCAGTCAAAAACATTTGTGCCAATTTTATTTTTCAATTAATGTTAGGACCGGACTAAGAACGTACAGTTCACTGTGGTCACGGATCGGTCACAAGGTGGATCAAGCCTGAAAGACGGCTCCTTGGAGCTTATGGTAAGTTCTCTTTTTGATTTTTTTGAAAGGATATACAATGTGCAAGAAACTTGAAATGGAAGTTGGAGTTATTTTATAACATCGTTGAAATATCGATATGTGGCATTCATTGATTTTGATATCAGGTGCATCGCCGCTTGTTTTACGATGATGCTTTTGGGGTGAGTGAGGCACTGAACGAACCTGGGGTGGACGGAAAGGGGCTCCGGGTTCGTGGGAAGCACTACCTATTGGTCAGCTCCATTGAGGATGCCTACCTTCACCGGATCTTGGCACTGATGGTCAGCAACCCACCTATCGTGTCCGTGGTTCCACTGTCACTACAATCGGGAAAATTTTGGAGACGCAGTTACACAACTTCAGTACGTAGATATATTTAGCGGCACTTTCGCCTTCAGCGAATAAATGCATATGTGGAAAAACATGTGCATTAAACAAAAAGACAAAAAAAGTACGTAGATATCATTTGCTAAGTATTTTGATGAATCATATTGCTGTATACAGAAAATGAAATTTATGCAATTTTTAAAATGATTTCTGGAGATGATACTGATTGTCAAATGTTGCTTGCCACTGTTGCAAGTCAGTTATTTGGTCTTGATCAAATTGTTTTTGAACAAACATTGCCTTTCAAAACCTTTTAAAATTGTCCTGAAATATCTGTTAGACAACAACCAAAAAAGAATTAGTAAAATTGTCAAAAGTGGCATGATTAGTCATTTCAGAAACTCTTCTTTTCAAAAATGTGTAAAATAACATTTGATAAAATGTTCCAGACTGCCGTGGCTACTTACCCGTATTTCCAAAATATTTATTAAATGTGGTTTCGCCCGCTTACTGTAGAATGTTTCATATTTTTTAAATTGTTTTGAAAAATCTAAGATAATAAGAAATAGCAACATTTTTCAAAGTGCCATGATTAATTATTTCAAAAAAACATTTCTTTTGAAAAATCTGTACTTTCACAAAAAAATTGGTCAGATTTCCGAAGTCTGCTTATTTGAAAAATATTACTTTGTGGTATTTATTAAATTGCCCGCTTACATCAATGTGCTTTTTAAACAAGTTTTGAAAAAAATCACACAAACAAATGATTAGTAACATTTTTCATAATGCCATGACTAATAATTTTAAAAATACATTTCTTTTGAAAAATCTGCAGTGTAACTAAAATTGGGCAGATTTTCAAAGTCTAAATATTTCTAAAATACTTCTTAAATGTGGTATTTCTTAAATTGCTTGCTTACAGCAAGCTTTTTGATATTATTTTGGAAAATCCGCAAAAATCATAATTAATAACATTTTCCAAAGTGCCACGATTACTTATTTAAAATAAATGTCTTAAATGCAATCAACCTATTCTAATAAAGATTAATTTCTGCGGTTGCTGGTACTGCAAATAATTACTGTGCATAATTAAGCAAATTTCCGTCGTTTTTCAGTATTCCGGGTTATCACAGCCATTGCCGGAGAACGTCCACCTGGTCACCCTGGAGCCGTGGAAAAACGGCAATCTTCTAATTCGTCTTGAGCACTTCTTTGAGAAGACGGACGACCCCTTGTTATCAAAGCCAGCAGTTGTTCAGCTTGGGGTAATTATTTTTGCTATTTTTTGTGTAATCCTTCCATACATCATCTATAAAATTCGGCTATTATATTCCCACTTTCACCATTTCTGGTGCTGGAGAAATCAAGTGCACGAACGTTACACGAGCGCTTTCTTGTTCTTAAACTTGAAGATTGCAGTAGATTGCAGTAAACATTTGGTGTGGATTTTAAAACCATGTCTTTTTTCTAGACGCTATTTGCGGATTTCCAAATCGTGGAAGCTAACGAGACCACCTTAGGGGCAAACGTCTGGGCAAAAGACGTCCATCGGATGACTTGGGTGTCAGACGAGGGTAACGACGTGAATTTCATGAATCGAGGACCGCAAAATGGTAAGTCTGCTTTGTGGCTAATGACTCAACCCTTGGGCGCATCATTTTAAAGGAACGAAATAAAAGGTGCCAAACCAAAGCTTACCAAGCGCCAAAAAAATCCACTATTCAGGAGAGGGAAAAAAGTAGTTTTGTGAAAAACATAGTAGCACTATTCTTGATTTTTTTTCGAACGACAAGTTCAGACGTTATGCACTCATGGCGTTTCATTTCGAATACATAAACGAGAACTTAGTGAAAAACTGTGTTTTTTGTCGAAATTTTACCAAACAGTCAAATGCGCCACACGTTTGGCACCGCATGTACACATTCAAACACCCTCTTCTCTTTATGCAGCGCATTGATGTCATTCATTACTAAATTTTGACGTCTAGGTTTCAAAACCCACTCCTAAAACATGTTTTTAGGAACCTTGACGTGGTTTTAAAGGGCCAACATTGAAAAAATTACATCGGAAAAATCGAATTTCGGAATGAAGCAAAACCTTTTCACCGAAATTGTATTATTTTAAACATAATTGCTTACTTTGGTTTTCGACGCTTTCAGGGTGACTTCATGTTATTAAAACCTTAATCCATTATATTAACATCAAGACGATAGATTTTTTACTTTAGATTAATCATTGAACAGTATATTCACACAAAAATTTAATGCTTAGTGAGTTTATCTTCTTAAAAGTACGAACAAGTTGTTGTTAGTACATTGATTTCTGACATCTAAGTTTTGACTATTTAAGGGGAAAATGTTTCCTAAATTTATAGCATTTTTCCGACCGTGTTAAGGCATCCAAGCTGAAAGTCATTAAAATTACTTTTTCAAGTCATTGATTTGACAATATAGAATTCTGCCTACATGGAATGGGATGAAACACTTTAGTCCGATGTATGGCATTCCTTATACAATGAAACCTGTCAAATTGACCACCTTGCTACATAGGTTACCTGCTTACATTGATCAATTGTTTATGGCTCTTTGAAAAAAACCTATACTGCAAATGTTAATTTTTTTTCGATATATTGACCGCCTGCCTAATTTGATCATTGACCACTTTTTGAGGATCCCTCCGTACTATAACAATTCTCCGTATATTGACCGCTGCAGGGTTCTTTGTGCATAAATACCCTTTAAGTATGCGCATTAAAGTGCAGATGAATAACCATAATAAGTTGTAAATTGTTTTGACAATTTTGAAAACTCTTTGTTTTTTAGAATATGAGCTCCATACTGTAATTTCAAATAAAATTGTAGTAAATCTAATATTGCACCATAGTACTGGTGCTTTCTTTACTGATTTATATTTTCAATACAAATTTTGGAAGCTACAAGATAATAACTTGACCAGTGTATGTTTCACTAATCCCCCCATTTCGTGACCTATTTGGGCATCTGTGGGTGCAGCTGTTATCTGTGCATCTGCATATCTTACTCCAATGTGTGCACGAATGGTGGGTCACTGGCAACACTTGGTCACTTGGGTCACTAATTAGTAAACCTCCATTGTTAATTTTTTTGTGGCCGATTTTTGGTATTAGGAAGTGGAGGGCATTGAAGCTCATTTGAGACTCGAGTGCACATTGAGTTCACGGAACTTAGCCAATCATTGAGATCGATTTTGGCGTGAACTGACCTTCCGGAACTAACCATGCACGAGGGTGTGGCTTACCAAGGCTAGTTTTTTTGTCAAAACATGAATTTTCTGCACATGTTTTTATGGAAGTAATGGGAATAAATGAAAAAAG
>JAQIXS010004472.1:0-15023 GCA_034700785.1 Rossiulus vilnensis
TGTGAGCAAATATGCCCTTGAGCATACAATTTTTTCATCTCACAGGCGAACCCAACCCTCTTAAGTCTTAATTCTTAGTTGGATTTTCTCTCGCCTTCTTGGCTTTAATTAAAACTGTAAATTTCTTCGGTTGTACGGGGTAAAAAGCGTGTGCTTAAAAGAGCAAAAGATCGAGACCCGAGTTTTGGTTTGATCAAGTGTCTAGAGTGAAGGGGAATTTGGAGAAATTTGTTTATAAAGAGTAAAGTGAGAGAGTGTTCGCGATCGATGGGCTTCAAGAAGGGGTTAGAAAATTGTCTTAAGAATGGCGGATCAATTGAAGGATGGAGGATGAAAAATAATGCAAAACTCACTAATTACGAATCTGGCGTATGAGCTCAACGTCCTAAATTGCATTTCACGCTCGTGTGCACCCTACCAATGCAGAATTGTAGAGCCCCCTTTAGTCAAATCCCACTTCATTAATGTAAACATATCGAGAAATAAAAATCTTAAAAAGCTTCATTTTCCTCTTCGCTGATTTGTCTTAAAATACGAAATCCAAGCCCGCGCAAGTCGCTAATGTGCCGTGTAAATAATATGAGTAGTATTTTTTGAGGATTTTTTCATTAGAGAATATCAAATGAGCCCAATTACTATTATTATTTCGAATTGGTTGTATGAGATGAAAAAATATCATACACGAAATGCTGCAGTCGAAGATCTATCAATTTAACAATTCAGTGCTTTGCATGCAAGGCTGCCTTTAACCCAGTGAAAAGCAATATACAACTGTACATCTACTTCAAATACTTTTTAAATGGGATATTTCGAAACACATTTAATTTGAATTTAAAGAAAGAGCGTGTAACAAAAGCGTACATTTAAAAAAAATTCTGTGGGTTTAAACGAGATGTATTTTATATATGAAATACATAACATAATATTCAACGTCGATTGTTCCACATTATTTCATAGATAAAAATGAGTGCCATTAATAAGACCCGTTGATTTATGTCAAAAATCTGTGCAATAAATACGATTCCCTTTAATAACTACAGGTACAGTATATGTAGTGTTTATGTTTACAGAATGTCTGATGGAATTTAGTATCAATTTGGTTGAACTTTAAAGTATGATATAACGAAAATAACCACTAAAAACAAACAAAATACCAGTTTATCACCACAACACTACATTAAAAACTACCGAATAAATACACCAAATGAGTCTCTCAAAATTAGCTTTGGTCATTAAGCAAGATTCAATAAAGAAATCGCAATATGCACAAAAGAAAAGTCATTATGCCATCACATTAGCGCATAAAGCAGAACGAAGAGCCCTTGTAAGAAATTTGTTTTCGTATTTTCTCATTTTTAATTTAAAAATATAAATACACATTCATCTCCCTGATCGTATGGATACCATGACACTCCGCTAATTATTTCCTCTTCATTGACTGGTATATAACGATTCGATCCGTCATGAAAACACGAAATCTTATTTTAACGCTTCTATGAGCAACACGTTTTTAATCAAGTTTTCAATTAATTCGCAGGATGTTTCCAAAGGAAAAGAAAAGTCAGTTACCTGGATCTATATGATGGTTTAATATCCATCATGGGAAGAAAAGCCTTGCATAAAATTTGCCCTCAAAATAGATTTTTAATTAAAAAATAAATAGCAGCGACATACGTTTTCAGTCTACTATGTCAGAGATAACAGCGAGACGATAATTTATTCCAACGGCGAATTTAAGCGCTGTTTGTGTCTTAAAAACCAAGAAAATCAGAACGTCATCGGTCTAGACTTCCTGAAGAAAGTTAATTCGTCATTTAAAAAAGTAGTGCTAGAAATAAATGGTGATAAATGCATTGTGCTACTATCACATCGTTATGAAAGAATTTCTGTAGTGAATACAATCATATGTTTATCAAATATATTGTAGTGACTTCTTAAAAAGCCATAATAATATAGTTTAGTTATCTAGATATGTGTTCAAGTGAATTTGATATCGTAAAAAAACGTCACTGACGTTTTCTGTAAAACTAGGCAAATTTCGAAAAATAAAAACACTAAGTGGCATAATTAATGACCAAATCATTAATCCGTAAATTTAGTTTTAAATAATTTCTTTTCAGATTCATTATTCATGATGAATACAATGCACCCAAATTGTTTTACCAGCCTACATAGGTGGCAGTTTTTAATGCCATTTAACTAAAATTATTCCGTAACTTTAATACTATTTTTTTAACTTAATTATTGTAAAACACCAGCAATCCTGACATTAGGTCAGGTTAAGTAAGCTAATTCATCATGTAACAAGGAAGTGTAAGAAATACATGGGGATAAATGCATTGTGACACTATCACATCGTTATGAATGTTTTGCTGTAGTGTACATGTTTATCAAACATATTTAGTAGCAAAAATAGCCACGATAATATATTGCACATGTTTACAACTCTGATGTCTAGCTATCTAGATTTGCAAGTAAATTTAATTGTAAGTAAAGACCACTGTTTGTCCACGAATACCTTTTATGTGCCGAAATGCATTTTTGTAAAAATATATTTAGTAAAGCACTGAAAAAAATGCCAAAATATCCCTTTTATTTCCCGCAGTTTTACTGCGTCATTAAGGCAATCCAATTCGAGCTTGACTTATTAAAAACTATGAAATCATTAATCTTTCTCGAGGCTAACACAGTCAAATAAGCGAATAGCTGCTACGTTTTTTAACGTGTTTTTTAAATTGAGAATATCCTAAAACACCAAATATAAAAGAAATAAAATTCGATTGCCATAGTGCCTGTTTGTTGCCATAGTGATGACATTGGGGTTGTTATCAGAGAAGGTTCAGAAAATATTTGAGAAATTATCAATTGCATAATACCGCAGCAATAACAACAAAAATTTGAAAATAAGATGCCACCCAAAATTTGGATTTAGTATTTAATATAATTTTAGAATAAAAATAAGTCAGTAGTTTTAAATAGAATAACCAATAATCCTAACGGCAATAACCTCTCAAAAATGATGTTTTATACGAAAATTTAAATCAGGATTCCCACAGGAGTCAAATTCTCAACTTCTCTGAACAAATATCCCTGACCACTGTAAATGAAAAAATATTATAAATGCAAATGCTAAATGTTATATGATTTAAAAATGGGAAATACCCTTCTTCTATATAGATGTTTCGGTGGATCGAATTTGAATGCAATAAAGTTGCTTGTGAATCAATCAAAGGCAAATAATTCCATATGAATAATGTCAATATCATGACTTTTTTCAATATATCCATGACCTAAATTTAACTTCATAACTTTTCTATGACGTCTAATACCAGTACCAGACGAAACACCTTAAGCAGTGTGAAAGCAAATGTATAAGACTATGTTAAATTCCTCTGAAATTTCACTGACAATTCCAGGTTTTGCAGATCTACCTCCCTATATATACTGGATTACCCGGCATACCTTCCCTAAAAACAGTCATAATTAGAGGATACGATACCTCTGGTTTTTACCTATTTAACCTTGAACAAGGCAAGTTATTGAGTGTGTATTTGTAATTTCCATAGCAGTAGCAGTTTTCTCGTTTTTTAATACGGCCCGGTGGCACTATTTTGCAGGCCTTTGTAACCGACTTTTCAGCATCGCTCTAAAGTCTAAGGGTTCGAGAAAAAGCAGTTGTTTATTACATCCCTACTTACGATTAAGGGCGCTTCAAGTCGCCAGAAAAGAAAATGTGGCACGTCGCGTTATTTGAAACTGATTATTTTTTTTCCGTAAAAAAAATCCTCACATTGTTACATTTCGTTTCTCTCGTCGGCAGCGACTCGATAAAAATCAATTATTTCAATGACGTTTGAGTAATATAATCCACACGAGCAGCGAAAACTGTTACAAGGACTCGACTAGATTCTGTTACGGAAAACAAAAATAAATTTAGTTATGCGTAATTTGTTCGCAATATTATACAAGCTCAAGTTTGAAGGCGGGGAAAAAATACCCCAAGAATAGAAGTTCGAAAGAAATATAATGAGCCAATTGAGTAAGCCTGCATAAAAAGTAGAAACTAAAGTTGTCCACGAACATTTTATCAACAACGCCTTCCTAATATACGAGTATTGTAGTTGTCACATTACATTTACCGGAATAATTCAGCTAAATTGAATGACCGGTTCAATGAACTGGTATTACTTGTGGTCTTCCATAGTACTACTTGGTAACAAAACTATGTACATGATATCGGACATCGATTTCACTACACTAATGGCAAGCTCCAGATCAACTAATAATTCAAATTCAATTCTTTCAAATTTGAGTTGACAACTATTTTTTTGTAAATCATGATGATTAGGAAAACGAAAACGATTGTTGAGAAAGTGAAGATATTGCAAGCCTACTTGCAGGGGACTAGGATTCGTGTTGCCACTTGATACACGTATTGTTTTACTGCACAGACTTTTTAATTTGTTACTTGATTATTTGTAAACAGGCAATTTGCGTCCTAAAAACGCAGCTTTGCAGCCAGTTTTCCGCCATCACTTCACGCAGAAATGATTGTTTTATCTGTCAGTTTATTGCAGGAAATTCTATCCCGGTCATGTTTTTTGCCAAAAACGCCAAAGTTCGCTTAAATTCAGAAGATGGCAGCTAGCAGAATGAACAATTGCTTTTTTCCTTTCTTTCCATTTATTTATAAAGTATTGTTAAAAAACTGGCGAATTTATACGAGAAGCGAGAAGAATAACTGGGGAGAAGAAAAAAAGATGCGGATTTTATTGTGTCTAAAAATTAGAGTCACAGCGAGTGACACGAACACGTGGGAATGACCAACGACCATCATTCAGCGGTCGTAATGAGGCGAAATGAGGTTCATTCAGCTGCCCAGCCCTCGAAAAATCGACCTGGATGTCTCCATAAAACCCCATCCTCCAGTGAATTCTCCAGACATCAAAAAAATAATAAAAATACTGGAGCTGGCGCAATGGGAAATGAAAATGGGGGAAGGAGGAAAACCATTTCAAATTACTAATTTCAAAAAATGTACCACGCCATAATCCCGTCTAAAGCAATAAAAATCTTAAGTTTTCCAACACGCTTTATTGCCACTACCCCAACCACATTCACAATAATGATCATAAATCCTCAAAGTCTTTGAGCACGAAAAATGTCACATTGGAAACACGATCAAAAATTGAGTTTCACATCCATTATGAAACATTTGAAATTCCCTTAGTGGAGAAAATGGAGAGAATGAGAATAAAAGCGTCTTCGAGGCTCGAGCCTTGTTATTCATGTTCAGTGTTATCTAGACCAAAATGTAGTTTTATTTAAAACATATTTAGCGATGCCTTTCATGACTTCTGATTGAGCAATGCAAAAATCAAGAACTTAAAAATGATTCAATCTTTGGTGTTTGCCACGTTTTAAACAGTTTTTTTTAAATTCGTTTTGTAAATATGTTTGCATAACAAAAACATTTAGGTAGACAAATACATCACGTTAAACGCATAAATTTTTCTGTAAAATTACTTTCGGTATTCTTCTAAGTTGCCCAATGAATAAACCAAAGTTGATGACTTCTTACAGTTTTATTATCTAAAATCATACTCACGGTTTTCAATAACTTTAATGACCTGTCTTAATGACACCTTCACAGAACAAGTTCGTTAAAAATGAAACCTAATTTGAAATAGAATGTTATTATAAGATAATGTATTTTCAGACGAATTTTCACAACAATTATCTTCCAGTAATTTCTCACAGTGTCTTTCGGTCCGAGTCAATCCCATTTTATGTTGCTAAATAAGATTCATAATGTCATCAAATTCAATCTGAATAGATGTTTGGCAGCGGAAGCAGTGGTCTCTTCTGATTAAAAAATGCCATTATTGGCAGCTTAAGCGCTCGCTCCACTGCCAACTCACGAAGTATGCAAATGAGCTCTTGGTGGCAAAATGCTAACTTATTGCTTAAAACTGCGGTGATAAAAGCCACGTAAAATAGTGCGAGGATGCGAATATCTCCAAATAGTTTTTAAACTGTGTACCGTGGCGCCCTCAATTGTGATCCGAAGTAAACCTTCCCATTGTTCCCATTGAATTTCGAACAGAATAACATTTCCACATAACATGAAAGTAAAATTGTAATATCAATAACGTAGATTTAGGAAGGTCGACTTTTTACATGATAATAAACATTACAATAACAGCCAAAATTAATTAAATAACATAAGATAATTAAAATGTTACGGTAATTATTTAAAAAAATATTGAAACAAAACTAGAACTTAAGGAAAAAAACATGACCAATACATGACCTTATGGGACGGAAGTACGTCAATTAAAAAACGCCCAAAAAAGACGTTATGGTCACGTACTGTTAGATTGGTGTGCCACCTGGGGTAAGCGGTCATTATTTATAGATTAGATGTCCGAAACGTCTGACCACCAACCCATTCTGGTCCATGATCTTTCCATTTTTGTGATCCATCATTCCTAAAATCTAGCACATTTATGGACACCTGGGTACGAATACGTCCATTAAAAATAAATAAGAACCTAAACATACATTGTAACTAGTTTTTGTTGACAGGTTGGACATCTGAAATTGATAACCCTTACTCCCTCTAGCCCATAATCGTTTCATTTGTGTGTGACATCCTTTATGGACAGCCTCGGAGCCACCACCTTATGTTAAAAAATGGCGAAATCAAGAGTAAAATTTTATTCTACAAATGCTAGAATAAAAAATGCAAGAGTATTTTTGGGTTCAAACTGCGATGATTCGAGGATGTCTAAAGCCTGTAATTTGGCGAGAAATGAAGAGTTAATAATGAAAAAAAAAGATCTTCAAATTAAAAGATGAATGTAATGTGTACATGGATATCGCTACGATGCTAAGAGGATGTTTGCAAAAGCAGTTTTCTTTACCAATGTGCAGCAGTAACCTAATTAAGCAAGTTTTCTCTTCCGACACGAGCTTTTGTATGCTCGAATAACAATGCAAATTGCTTAAGTGGTGCTTAGATTTGACAGATGAATCTGACGTCAAACCGAGAAAACTCAAAAGAGCCAAAAACCATGAAGAGAAAGATGTGTACGTAGTTTGAGAAGTCGAGTGGGGGGGGTGAGAGAAAAAAGAATAATATAATGGAAACGATTTTTGGTCTAGTTGAGAGAACCTTGGGACAACCAAGAGTGCCAGAGGGATGAGGAGGGTAGAAGACTTATCCCATTTTTATACGCAAAATTAGGCATGCACGGTTCAGTAAATTCAAAATAGTAGTAAAAATGTAAGTAGGCCTAAGTGGAACTATGAACGAAAAAATATATATCTGTCCCTGCGATCTATAAAAATAATCAAGACGGAAATAATACGCACAGGGTGAGTTTGAGTTTTCTCTGAGATAAATCGAAACAGCATCTTGGTATTTGCAAACCAAAAAAATATATATTAAGGTAAAAATAAACCCAAATCGAAACAAAGTACTGATTTTCAGTACTGATTTAACCATAAAATAAATATATGGAAGTGGTATGTATATGGTAGCAATTAATTCTTTTATGTAAAATTTGGTTGAAAAAGTGTCAACAGGAATTGAAAATGTAAAAGAAATGATTTCCAAGGGATTTAAACATTATTGACTTTGAACATCAAGGTTTTTACCCAGTAAATTTGAGAACAGGTTTGTTATTTTTTAATCGGTTCTAAACAGTTGTTGCCATGATTAAAATAATTTGGGCATTAATTATTATGTGGACTAATAGGTAATACTAGAAGATTTTGTTAAAACACAATACAAAATAGCGAAAATAGGTTGAGAAATTTACAGTTAACTTACAAAAAGGTAAACAGTGTAGCAACAATGTTTCTAAACGATTCCCAAATAAAATTTGCAAATCTGCTTTTGAAATCCTAATAATTCCTACTTTTTAGTCCTTTAGCCATGGATCCCAGTGGCAATTTTAGGATAGTCAATATCCGTACATCCATTTGTTTGTGATAACAATCTGTTACTGTTTAGCGTTCGCTTTATGCTTTTTTTAATTAATCAAAGTTTGAACTATAAAAGGATGAACCTGCTTAGAGTGTTAAGCCCACAAATTACGCGCTGGTGATAATTAGGTAGGCAATCAAATTATAGGTAAGCAATTCCCCACAGCGGATCTGCCATGGGCCCAATATCAGAACGTGAAATTAATTTAACGATGATTGACGACAACAGGATCCGTCGAACAGGGTGGACACCGACTAACTGAGGTCTACAGAGCTTGGGCGGGGCTCTCAAATGACACTCAAGTAGCGCTAAAGAGCCATTAAATTGTGACTGGCCCGAATAAAGAGACATACCATGATCATGGACATACTGTAGATGCAGGCGCCATCTATCGCAGGTGGTTACAAATTACACTTTGATCATTATGCCCATCCAAGATGATTGACGCTTGGATGTAATACTTATGGCACATACGACGTTATGGAAAATGTCTACCAAAAATACACATTTTTTCACTAAGTTCTCATTTCCGTTTTCGTAATCATCTTGTTTGATCGAAATCAAATCGGCGCAATATATAGTTTTCCGAAAACTATTCAGTTTCCTGAAAAGTTGATTTTGTTTGGAACTTGATACATTATGGCTTGGTACCCTTCATTTATTTATTCCTTCGCGAAGAATTGAAAATCTACTATTTTTTACCACCAGCATGCGATCAATAATTTTTCATTGATGGAGGAGGGGGCAACGTACTAATTTCATAAAGTTAATTTGAAACGCAATTCGATGCTTAGATCAAGTTTGATCAAATTTTAAGTACAATGAGTAAACACCCTGTATTTCATTTCAATGCAAACTAACGTAGCCTAATGCATTCCGTTAAAAAGACATTCCTTTCCTTTCCAATCATGTTGCATGGAAAATGCTAGCCAACGCAATGTTTCGTAATTGTGTATTCCGCAGTCGTTTTCTGAAAATATTGAAAATTGAAAATGAGATTGTTCGTCGGATGAGTTCAATTAATTGGCGAGAAATTCCAACCCCATCTCATCCCATATGCCGAAAGGATCCTGCATGGAATTTCAATATGAAATTTGCGGAATTTTTGCGAAGGAATATCTGATCGAAACTGACCAGGTCCACTCTTAATTAATCCGATAGCAATTGTGAGCTACAGGCTGAGCCTAAAATCTATCAACAACTGTTTTTTTGTATGTGTACTAATTTGAAATAATTCTTATAACAATTATGCAATACAGATTTTTGTATAAAATTTGCATTCTGTCAGTAACTAACGAAATGTAATAATCAAGAGGTATTACTTATGGTATTATTAATAACTAAATTAAAAGTTTAACAAAAAATGTATGCACTAATGCATTGCAAGTTATTTTTTTATACTGTACAAAAATATGAAAACCAAAATATGGTTATTAAGTTATTTTGAACATTTAAAGGGTCCACTAAGTCAATCGTATTTTCATGTACTTTATACAAGATAGAAACCAAAAGAAAAACCTGTGGGATAGGGGTGCATACTTTTTGAATCATCCTGTACATGAACTTTGATATATTATATAAAATTTTTCCCGGTTGAAACTAGCCAATAAAACTTCCCACTTTATTAACTTTATTAACCAAAACTCAAAATAAATGCAGTAGGCCCTGACCATGCGGCAGCTGCATGCAGACAATTTATGAACAGATTTGCCAGCGTTCCTCGTGTTGATGGGTCAGAGGTCAAGTTGATTTCCTTTATTTGGGCGGCTGTTTACAAAGCTGCACTTTATGAGCAATAGTCTTCGGGAATTTATTTAAGGGGTTGTTTCCTCCCCGCTGAATATCTGAAATACCGTTTTGTCATAGAATTCGCGGAACATGAGGTCATTGGTCATTTTTCGATCCGTCTGTGGCACAGCATTCCAAAAGCGACGAACGACAAGAAAATAAAGGGGGAGGGAAGGGGGGTAAATATGAAAAATTAGCCTAATGAACTCCTTGTGTTGGCTGGGCGATAAAGAATGAAATGAATTTCGTATGAAAACTTCATGAATGAGAAGTGTAAAGGCACATGAATAGTTCAGTTATTCATTTTGTCATATGCAGCAATTTGGGGCTGAAGAGAAAAAAATCAAGAAAGCATTGCTTAGAAAATGTTTAAATATTTTCAGCTGTTACGTCCTTTGCAGCTACATTTTTCTAGCTAATAGCCTATTATCCAGTGTGTGATTTAGATTACCTCTTTAGAATGTCACTATAGCATGATGCGCTTGAAATAAATTCTAATATCTAGTAAAACGCTTTTAGGGGTGATCCATAAAAGACGTCAGATGAATGTATATTGATAGATTTCAATACGATGTACTTTTTAGTTTCATTTTTAAGTGGGCATCATCTGCCCCATCATAAACGACAATTTAATTACCATTTTCCTCCTATTAAAATGCTCGTGTCACCAAAGGATCATTTTAACACTAAAGCTGAATGACTTAAAATATATATCATGCAGGTAGAAATGTGACTTTGTTTTTTGCAGGAAAACTTGCCGTCATTCAGGAAATATGACAATTTACATACTTTTTCATCAAAAGAAAGTAATGTTGCGTTTTATGGACAGCCCCTTTTCAGTTTCATGGTCCATTTAGTATAAAATGCAAATCAAAATGAAGTAATCCTACCTGCGCAGAAAAGAAGGCCATTGAACTTCATTGAAATTAAATATCAGCCTGGCGTATTTCGATAAACGTAAATCGATGTCTTCGTAGAAACACGCGAGACTTGTCATCCTGAGGCGCACATTGTCCGGACAGAAGTTTAAACACAACTTACGAACTTCAGAAAATAAATGTCAATTTTGCGTAATTTCGGCGAAGAGATGTTGTCGTCACCTCCTATAGCAACAAAGTTATGATAAACAAGCCTATTCAGGACTTTCTTATTTCCGTCCTCTTTACTTAAAAAGCTGGCCAAAGGTCAAAAAACAAAATTTACATAGTTTTAATATCAAGATTGGTAGGTATGACGACACATTATGAGCCCAAATCGTTTATACCTTTCTCTAAATTAGCCTCACAGCCAGTTGAAATTAAATCTTTTCTTATACTCTCCATGTTATTTTTCACTAATAATTGTTTTAGTATGTGTTAAGCATTTACCATGCAACTAATACGCGTTTAAACATGATACGCTGTTTAGCTTGTCTTAAAACAATTTTCGAAAAAAAAGTTGAGCATACAGCTGCCAATTTCTCATGGTAAATTCATCACTCAAGTAATAACCATTTATGTAAACTCATTTCATTCTATGGAAGTGCAATGTGCGTTGATAAGCAATTGTATTCGAATTCAATCTACGATTCAAATACCAATAAAAATAGAAACGAATAGCGCAAAAAACAGACTCATGAAGCAACTGAGTTAAGATCAGCAATACTTGAGTATTATTTTTTTGCCTCCCTAGTTCATAATATTGGCAAAAATTCAAATAACTATGCACAAGAAAAATGATTTCCAAGAATTTCCCAGAAAGCTGCTAAATAACTGATATTATACGAATGCACTTACCATTGCAGTTTCCTCTATTAATTTAACATAATTTGAAACTGGGTGAAGCTGCAAATATTGTCTTAAATAACATGTCTTAAAATGTACCATAAGTTCCACAGCAAGGCAGAGCGATAGACGTGCGTCAAGGAAATACAAAACTTGTGCCCTGAGGCACATAAATCCCGTTAACTAAGTTTTTGGACGAAAATTCAGTCAGGATCCAAAATAGTTTTGGCTGTTTTTACCCGAGACGATATTGAGGCCAGGGCACGCACCACAAACACCAGCATACATTTTATAAGTGTTCTTTATTTCATTTATTAAAATGTTTGTACAAGTCACTGCGATGGTGATTATATAATTAGGCGTCTCCTTTGTTATAGTGAAATAATCAAAGAACAGTGAAGGCTGTTTAAATACATACAGTAAAACCTGGATCTTCATAATTCAAGTCTATCAATTCCATCGAGGTCTTTATCTTCTATCTCTGCATCCCTACTTTGACTTTGAAAATGCTAGAAATAATTGTTAAATATGAAATAAGAGATTTAAAAAATTCACCATTTGATATAGTAGATGAAATGAACTGAACCCACCTGGTGTTTTTTGAAGGCCAGATATAAAGAGAAAAGAATGTGCAGCGACTGAATTTTTGACTTGTGTACAGGAATATCTAACAGCGCTGTAAAAACATGGACAGATAACGAAATGAGAAATTTGACCGACAATAGTCTGGTATTCCTAAAAACGTTTAGTAAGGTAAGCTTACAGCAAATAATATCAACGTATTGGGGCAGGCTACAATCTAAGTCCGCCGTAGGAAGTTTAACCTGAAAAGAAATTATTTCGTCAAATCATGTTACAAAAGCCACTTGAGAAAAGTGACATTTACATTCTTGTGATGCGTTGGCCAATCAAAACCAAATCATAAACCACAAATAATGAAAAATGAAAACAATTAAAGTTGTTTATTGTTGGTTTAAGAATTGTTGTTGAATATTTCTGGGTTTTCATGTTCCATAAAAATATAACAGTGCATATGTTAAGAGTTTCAGGATTGCAAATATATATAATTACTTTAGGAGTGCTATTGTATCAGGTTTTAACTTATTTACAAATAAGAAATATAATGTTAACTCTAATGTTATTTACTTGACTCGATTGAATAAAAGATCCATAAATGGGAAATTAAAAAATTATTTTCAAATTAAGACATACTTCTTTCAGGAGTTCCTCAAATTCTGGATCCCATTCTTGCATCAGACTGTCAATGCTTGGCATATTCCTATGAAACCGACAATCATGAAGTCATAATAATATAAAGTTAAATTCGAATGACATTTCTATAATTTAAAGCAATTTTACCTGGAGAAAAGCACTGCTGGTGGTGGCTTAGATCTATGCAAATCACTGATGCTCTTGATCCAGTTATCGATTTCTTTAGCATTTTTCTCACCATCTTCAAGAGTTTTGACAGCCTTACATTGAAAACGTTTAAATTTTAGTTAAAGTAGCTTATCCATGGCACATTCTGTTAACAATGAAGTATTTCTCCCACCACTTGTTTACTCGAAGTCTCCTTTGATATGGCTCTCAACTGAAGATCTAAAACCGTGGGATCTGACTGTTTGGCACTGGGCTCATCAATGACGGTTAGACCAAGAGTTTCTGATTCAGAGTCAGGACGTAGCACCTTTTGAAACAAATTTAATTTAAATAATTGGCATTCGGGAGTCTTTATAATTCAGATTTAACAGTCGGATCTAACTCACTTTAATAAATGCATCGATATCGCCGACAGCAGGAATAAAATCTGGAATGAAAGGTTTCAACTTGTGTTCTAGTTCAATCGCCTGGGGTGTGTAACTATGGAAAAATGTTTGCTAATCAGTAAAGAACTCTGGTATAAAACATAAAGAAATAAACATTTTTCCATCAAATTTTTCTTATAAATTATTGTTTTGTTACATTCATTTTAATTTACACACAAATTTAAAAGTTCCATGCTGAAACTTCTAAATGAGTATTTATGTAAATGAGTAATTTCTATAAATTACCGTGTGATGAACTGAAAAAGGTCTTTTACTTCTGCTGAAACGTTGAGATGTTCATAATCAGATGCATTGTAAATTCTGTAAAAATATATATTTTTATATTATTAAGGGTGCATTTATAAAAATTCTTCTGATACATTTCATAATTGTTATAGACAAAAAACTTGTAATTATCATCATATATGTACAAGCATAGTGAATAGGAAGTTTGCACGCTTCGAACCATGCCTGATAGTCTAGATCTACTTTCAAATATGTTTAATATTGTGTATAATAATACATATTTCACAAAAAGAATACAAATTAATAATTACCCTTCCAGTGCTGGGCCATGCTCCTCATCCTCTTCCTCTTCTTCCTCATCTTCTTCACTTTCATCTGATCCAATTTCATTTAATTTCTTCCCTTTTGGTTCAATTCGTGACAACGATTGCGCACTGGACTTCTTTACAGGCTTAAATCGAAACGAAAACGCGGTATTTCGTGACCTTCAAGTCTAATCAATTTACCAAACATTTCCATTTATATAAATGCAGAGTAAAATTTGCTAATATAATGGCAATATGTACCGGTATTTTTGAGTCCAATACCTTGTCCTCTAGTAAACGTTCACCTTCGTCGTCCAAATCATTTAATGGTTTAGCCGTATTTAAATGCCTAGAAAATCAAACGTCAATCAACTGACATTTGAGACAGTTGACAAAATCTCAAGTGAGGAACAAATCAAAAGAAGGAATAAATTTACCTTAATAACGAGCCTCCAGAGTTGCTGCTCGCAGCAGAACGAGGTCTGTTCATTTTAAAACTTGCCGTTTCTAACTAAAAAATTAAACTGCCAATTGACGATGCAAGTTGAAATGTTACTATTGAATTTCAGTGTTTGTTGTCGTCGCCTAGGCAACAAAGTTATGAAAGCACGGGCAGTAATAAGCTAAGAGTAATCAGTTTTCTACTTTCCATCTTCTTTACATACTACACGTTAGAGGTGGAGTATTTTGACGCGTAGCTGATTGTATGATTATAACAATGTAAGCTCAAAAACACTTTCTCAAATTATCAATTAAATAGCACATGACGCCAAAAAATAAGTAAGCCGATAGCCGAAATCGAGTAAGCCGACAGCTGTGACGTGTAAGCCGAACGCCAAGGAAACAAGTAGTCAGTGGATAGACAGTAAGCCGACAGCCGATACAATAAAAAATATACACGGGTGAACTCAAAATCTATTCTCTGTGATAAAAATACCTTGCAGGGTACAAATTTCTGACAAATGTTTTCATTAGGAATTATAACTACAAGCCTTAATTTCCCCCGATAAATGCAGGAGTTTGCCTGCTATTCGCCTTATTATTGAATTTTGAACTCCGATTATTGCAATATTTTGTCAAGTACAGTAAATAAGAGAGAACACTATGTCATATTAATACGTTT